>VOQJ01015433.1:7707-30095 GCA_015052665.1 Apistogramma diplotaenia
ACAAAAAATCTACATGTAGCTTGTTTTTGAATCTTTTACAATATAAAGATATCTGAAATAATTTGGAGGAAAAAAAAAAAAAGGGCCATCAGACCTCTGGAGAAACATGTCGGTAGATGGAAGTTGGGATCTTCCACTCTGATAAGGGCTCCCTGCTGGCAGGTTTAAGCTGTTCTACCGAACGATTCACAGGGACGCGAGCAGGAAGATGCACTTCCTGGATTCCCCCACACACAGACATTACTGGAGCACTTGGTTTCATATCTCAAAGAAACATGGGGGGAAAAAAATTACAAATTTAAATGAATTTTAGAAGCCACGGCTTTGACCAACGAATCAGCTTCCAATGAATCTCTACCTATGGGAGGACCCTCCATGCTGGTGGGCAGGAGTTGTTTTTCTCCAGCTTTAAGGTTGCGTATGGCCATCTCCAGGAGTTCAGCTGGCTTCGCATTTAAGGCCTCGGCTTTGTGCAGAATTGACGTTGCTTTGATGAGATTACCTAAAAAGAGGATGATAGGAGCATGAATAAATGGTAAGTCACCTATGTTTTGATGTAGGATTGGATTGAGGAGGACACTTTAATGGCTGAACACACAGCTGTGCCTGTTGGTCAACAGATGCAAGGATCCATGGATCACATGCAGACAAATGGGGCATTATTATAAGTAGATCGTTTTGAGATAGATAAAAAAAACAATAACTTTTCATACCGATTACAGTTAAAAAGATTTTACAGTAGGTACTATTTATATATATTCCATTTGTAGAGATTAATTCCAAATAATTATTCAAACAGCTTTTGAATAGATTCGTCTCAATAAGTCACTTACATCAATTACCCTTCATATATAGTGCAACTGGCTTCAGCGGTGGTTATACAATATTTCTAAAGAAAGGATTTATTTAGATGCTTTTACTGCAGTACATTAATAACTCTCCTCTGATTGCCTATTACATGGTGCCATCTTAACGGTGAAAGGCTTTGTGAACTATTTTTAGTCTTGACGTTATGACAAACAGCACCTATTTTGACGAGTTTCTCCTTATTTCAGGCTTTCAGTGTTTTAAGAATAAAGCGTCAGATCTGGTGAAAACGACACACCTTGAGAGACCTCAAACTGGGCGTGTGCAATGTGGACAAAGGCAAAGGCTTTGCAGTTGGATCGTGCGACTATGAAGTGGTCCTGTGCTTCATCTGGATCTTCAATCCTGCAGAAAACCAAAAAGAAATGGTGAAACACTTAGAAAGTATTTCAGAATCTTTTGGCACTGAGAGGTAAAATTTGCTTGTAGCAGTACTCTTTTTGATGGGACTGAAGGGCTGCATGCTTTTTTGTTTTGCATAAATAATCAGTTAACATGAGCACAATGGCTTAATGTACAAACATTTGGGGGATCCATACTAGTTGGGCAGTCAGAGCAGAACCTGACTGTTAAAATCTACAGAGCACACCACCTAATTCAACATTATAGCATGATATTTCAAGGAAATTCACATTATTTAAGACAATATAGGGAAAAAAAAACAACAAATGATGATTGCAGCTCACAGCCAGCAGCATTTAAAAGTTCAAACAAAAGTGCAATAGTAGTGGCAGTGTTATATACAGTTACACGGTAGTCAAATGCAAAAGCCAAGGTAGTGTTTCCCTTGTAACTTTTAAGCAAAATACAACATAACTGTTTAACACTTTTTAGTTTAACAAAAACAGTAACCCAACCTTGTAACTCTTCCATCACATAATAAAAGTGAAATTCAAAAAGATTCGACCTGTGATGTTGAGCTTTTTAACCAGGTGCTTAAAGCCCCTGTTTGTTCTTCCTGCAACCAGCGAGTGCTCCCGCCGTGCACGTTGAGTCATTTGTTTACGTCACATCACCAGCTGCTAGCATATCCTCCTTTGCTGCCTGGCTGTACTCGACGTCTTTTTGCCTCAAGTGTGAAAAAGGTTTGTTGTTTCCACCTTTACTGGGAACAATTTTCTTGCATATTTTGCAAAGTACAGTGCTTTATTGGAGGCTGATAAAGTAGCTTTACTAAATTGTCACTGCAGGCTGACCTGCAGCTCTCAGTCTCAGACATGCCCGGCTGCTCTCACTGTTGCGCGCACTAAGGAACTGATATCACAATATGACATTTTTACATCACATAAAAACTTATACCGGCATTATCGTGGACGGTATGATGTGGCACAGCCCTAAACCGCACTCACCCCTTCAGTTCTGCATATCGGACGAGTATTCTGGCGTAAGCGCTGTTTTTGCTGTACTGCCTGATTGGCATCCTGGAGAAGACTTTAGCGTAACAGTCCTTCAGCTTATTGAGAAGGTTGATGTCTGTGTGAGGGTTGCCTCTTTTCTCCAGGTTAGTCAGGCATGTCCAACACGACTCGGGAGAGCTGGAATTGACGATTTGATCGAAACTCAAAGTTACATCTGTGGGAGGTAAAATAAATAAATTAAAACAGTGAAGGGGACTAGAGGTCTTGTTTTCACAGCTAAATTTAGTGCAACAATAGACAATGCAGTACCTTCCATTCTTGAGGCGTCACGGTTTTGAAGGAGTGTCGTGGTTGAGTCTACAGCTGCCTGGTCCTCCCACAGGCAGTTCTCTGGACTGAGAGCTGGTGGCTGAGAACAAGACAAAAATTAAACACGTCTGTCTTTGGCTCAAGCTAAGCTTCTTCACAGAACAGATCACTAATAATGAAAACCACTGATTGGTAACATGTACAAACAAGTTTATTTGTACTCACTTGAACATAGACCAAATCTTGATCTGCAGCACGGCTCTTTGAGGACGCCCCAAATATCACATTTGAACCGGATGTTTGCCTAAGACATAACGACACCAGTTAAGCATGAATGATGAACACAGAAAAGCCATTTGACATTAAAAGACACTACATGCAAAGTAAACTCAAGTTTATCTACATTTCTTTGACTTGTATTTCCTGGATTACAGTTATCAGGAAGTGTCATGTGATTTTTCAGCAGTTTACAACAAAACAAAGGCAGTGTTTGACAAGACAGGGAAGACTGCCTGAGGTCATTAAACAAAGTACCACATGTTAGCCCTCAGGGGGTCTCTACAGACTCACTTTGCTTGAGGCCTTGAAAGTCTGACGAGACCATCAAACGAAAAGTATAATTTATAACATTCCACTACCATTTTTACATGTTTTTGTACCATGTGTACGCCTGTCCTTGCTTTCTAAAACAGGTGACATGGTCTAAGATTATTTTCTCAATTCATGCTGCCAATCTTCCATTATACCTTTGACTCACAGCCGTGCTACTGCAGTCACACCTGGAGTCTTGTTCATGTAACAGTGCAACAATCCAGGCTAAAAGTGCACACAAAGGCCAAAATAAATAAATCAAAGTTTTTCTTTATAAATAACGCTCAACAGACAAAACACCTCATGACATTGATGCACTGAAATGGGCCTACTCACATTCCTCTCCCAGTGCATTCTTTACACAGCATTACACACTGCTGACACCCCAGTATTTATAGATCTGACAATCAGACAGATTGTTTCACACTCTCAAAATGATATTGATAATCAGTTCCATCATCAAACATTTGAAAAATATAGTTTGACTTATGAGAAATTTTGTTATTGGTAAACTTGGCTGAACTTGGACTTTCAATGACATGTCCAGGTGGTGAAGATGTTGCATGTTGAGGTGACTGGTGACCCCCCCATCCATTAATTTCCTACCACATACACAGGTGATCAAGCACTAATCAAAGGTACCCAGACTCTCCTCTACCCATCACCACCTCCAGCTCTTCCAAGAGGACAGGACACCGAGGTGTTTTCCAAACCAGCCGAGAGAGAAAATCTATCCAGTGTGTTCTGGCGCCGCCCTGAGGCCTCCTCTGAGTCGGACATGCCCAAAAGACCTCTTCACTCTGTCTTTAAGGACTCCATAAAAAATCTTCAGAACAAACAAAAAAAACCTGCTGCAATTGTGACCTAGCAAGCCTGCCAGTGCATTAAAAAAAACATAACAAAACCCTCCAAAAGGAAACCAGCAATTTCAGAGTTGTTTAAAATCAGGTTACATCACTAAGACACACCCCCCCCCAACATTTCTCTGTCTGCCTGCACTCAGGCAGACAGAGAGAGGCTTCAGAGGGTAGTCAAGACAGCACAAAGGATCGTTGGCTGCCCTCTCCCCTCCCTGACGGATATCCATACCTCCCGCTGCCTCAGCAGAGCCCAGAACATCATTATGGACAGCTCACACCCTGGCTTTGACCTGTTTGACCTGCTGCCCTCTGGCAGGCGCTACAGTTTCTTTCCCACAGCAATAACCACCCTGAACTCTCACACACACCAACTGTGCAATATTATTCACACTGGACAATATCTGTCACTGTGTAATGTGCAATATCTGATATCAACCCATATGTATATACTTATAATCACCACCACTGTTTTAAATGCATACATCTTGTAACCATTTATTTTATCCTGTATTTTTTTTTAGTTTTTAATGCATTACACTGCCATAAAATGTGTGGCAGTGCACTGTATTCATTATACTTTAAAACCCAAAGAAATGTCAAATACCTGGACAAACTTGTGGGGATTGATGTATCACTTCCTTTGGAGGCCTTCTCATTACTGTAGTCATCGTCATCCTTTTCTGGGATAGAGAAAGGTACTATGGGAACTCTTGCTGGCTATAAAGCAAAAAGGAAGGAACACAACTTCAAATCTTCAAGAACTTTTTGTAAGGCGGTACATAGAACAGTTTCTAGGAAAAAAACAAAAACCCCACACACCATTCCAGCTGCTCTCTTGCGGTGCGATCCTGTTTTCCAGCCTGATAGTTGGTCATCTGATGCTCCACCAAGGGAATCCCTCCTGAGGGCCAAAGAACACAAAATGTCACATTCTTCCTGAGAAGAAGCCTTCTGAAAGGTTGAGAACTGCTTTCTTCTTACCCTGAACCAGAAAGACTCGAGAGCTGAAAGTCACCCGTCACATCTGATATTCTGCTTACTTTTTGTAAATCTGGGCCTTTTTTCACAGAGTCCTGCACATTACTGTTTGGCACTGGCAGAAAGAAAACACAAAACATTTAGATAAGAAAAGCATGATTGGAAAAAGGGCTTTATTAAATCTGTTGTGCTATAAACACGAACTTTGTATTGCTGGACAATCAAGTTATAGAGCCACAGGTATATAATGACAAGATAAACATGAACAAATGCTCACCTGGTACATTTTCTTTATCCTCTGAGCACCGGAGTTGTGGTTTTCCAGCCTGAATGCTCCGCAAGGCAGCCTCCAGCTGTTCTTTAGGTTTAGCACCAACTTCAATAGCATTCTGCAATATGGAGATGCCTCTCCTTGTGTTGCCTGGTTAAGTGTTAGAGATTAAATAAAATATTGTAGCTTGCTTGTCTTGAGAATTGGTACATGTTCAGAACGACAAATTGCATATTTCTACCTTGAGAAAGCTCAAACTGTGCATGTGCAACGTGGACAAATGCGAAATTCTGGCTGTGAGATCTTGCCACGTTGAAGTTGGCCTCTGCCTCACTGATATCTTGAATTCTGAAAAAAATTAAGAAATAAATAGCTGCAATGTATCTCAAAATGACTTCTTTCATTTTTCCCTCGCCGATGAGCATACAGTAAACCAACGAGAACATTTGCTCTGAAAATTTTATTCTACTCACGCTTTCAACTCTGCAAATCTGACCAACATCTTTGCATAGCTCTCATTATGACAGTGTTTTCCCAATGGCATGTTGGAGAACACTCTGGTATAAAAGTCAATGAGCCTGGTTAGGTGATTACTATCCAAGTGAGGGTCCCCCTTCTTCTCCAGGTCCATCAAATATGACAGGCATGATTCAGGTGAGTTTGAGCCAATGACTTGGTTAATATTGTCTGTGTCATCTGTAACAAATCCAAGTGTCACGGTTATGGAGTTACACACAGAAAAACAATGAATGAGAATGACAAGACTAATTGGGATTCTTTTATTGCCTTATTTTGGTTAACTTGTAAATCTTCTATATATTACTCTATGTATAGTGTGTATCATGTGAATTGCTTATTTTTATATGCATACATATTCTTTTTTACTCCTTACACTGTGCATTGTATTGTGTATAACTGTGCATGGGACAAATAAACAATATCTTATCTAACCTTCGTTGAGACACTTTTTGATTTTGTTAATCTTTTGAAAAAGCATGGCAAGCTTCTGCTGTCTGTCTGTATGCTCCTCTTCCTCCATCTGAAATTGACAGTTAAAGCAATACAAATAATACATTAGCCCAAACGAGGATAAGCATAACGCCTTAAATGACTACCAGGCAAAACGAGCTCAAAAACGACGTTTTAATAATGTTAATGACATCTTTATTAACTGTTATAGGAACGATTTGACTGCTGACATTTCAAAGAAATGCAGAGATGCGGTTTAGAGTAACGAACATAAATTCAATTCAATTGTCAGTATTTAATTAACGTTATGTTAGCGCAGAGTTGTGCTACTTCTAATTCAAGGGAAAGGGATTCCTAGCAGCATCCTACATATACTGTACACTTGATGAGCCACAAAAAGTAACCTCGCTGACAAATTAAAAACGTGTTACTTACTAAATGTTTCCCTTATAACCGCAGATAGCTTCTTGTTTACAGTCGGCAGTGGCTGAGTTAGCTGGTTAGCTAGCATGTAGCAATTTTGCTCAAGATAACCTGGAGAGAAATCAAACCCCCGCCACTACCGAGACCTCACGCACTCTAGTCAACATGAACCTTTTGAAAACATTACATTAAAGCGCGCTCTTGCCAAACACATCTCACCGTACTTAGGCCTCCCACGAAAAAGTCTCTTCGGATGAAAACTAGAGTAGACCACACATAGCAAAAAGAAAAACTGCTAGACTTCAACTGCCAGATTTCAAATATACCACTTCCGTTGAAGTCGTGTATTGATTGGGTGCTTTGTGATGACGTCGCGATGCGTTCGTTTCACAAACAATGGCTTGTGCAAAGAGAGACGAATGTTTCATGAATATAACCCATATGTCACTCATACTGCACAGCTCACGACTGTTTTGCTGTTTTCATACATGCCCTGCAATAGCCTCCTGCAGTAAAACAGTTCCTCTCTTGGCACATTATTTTATGGTTTCTCTAGATCCATAAAGACACAATGCAGCTCCTTCTGACCTTCTATTTACTTCATCAACACTCTGAAAGAAAACATCACATCTGTAAGTGCTCTTTCTCAGCATAAAGTCATACTGCTCACTGATTTTCACCTCCTTTCATGAACTGGTTTCAGCAACTCTTTCCCATAGCTTCATAGTATGGCTGATCAACTTTACCCTCTACCCTCTTTCCCACCCCTTAAAAACGTTATTATAATACAAAACATTCAAAACATAAATAATATGAAATTTTATCTGTATAATTACCTTTGTACATCAATAATCTTAGTGGATCTGACACATTAAAATGTTTACAAGCGTTCGTTAGTCTCCCATTTTTTGACAACTGTGCCTGAATGCAGCACGATCACGCTTCCTTGTTTCTGCTCCTCCCAGTTCAAAGATGGCAGCCATGGGGCAGAGACGAGCGACGACACAAATTTAGGAGTTTTTCCATGAAACCAAATTGTGTTGTGTGTAGCTGTTATCCCCATTGTTTTGACACGACAGTGAATTAAACGGTCCACGCCAATGCATCGTTTTAGGGAGACTTTTAAAGGGTTCAGAAATATGTTTCCTTGTGGGCTAAGCTAGCAAGCAACGCTTAGCAAATAAATGAACTTGTCTCTTCTGCCACACCAGAAGGAAGCAGTTGCCTTTCATACGGTCTACTGACATTTTGTAAGGTGAGCTTGTGTTTGTTTGTCAAAACGTGCAATTCTTAATATGTGGGCACTGGTCGGCCGCATCCTTATGAAGGACGAACTTGTTTGATTATCGTTAGCCTTAGCTCGGTCTTCTTCTATGGTGAATAAGGCTGCGGCTCGAGATTTTGAGTGGGTTGCAGACACCCGTGCACATTTTTTTCATGCAGTCCTGTATGAATATTCATTTGCTTTATTGCAAACGGAGCAAACGCTAATATTTTTCCTTTTCTTTCTCACCAGCTCAGTTTCATCATGGCCATTTCTCAGTTCCGTCTGTTTAAGATCTGCACATGCCTAGCCAGCTTTCTTTCTTTCTTTAAACGGTTAATATGCAGGTAAGCACAAATGCAGTGTCCAGTACAGCAGGTATGTTCCAGAATTTGCTTATTTGCAGATATGGATTAAAAAATGCTTCCCCCCCTTATTGTCTATGTTGCGTGCAGTGGTAATACTTAAAAGAAAAAGTTGTCAGAGTTTTTAACCAAAGTTGAAAAAAAAATAGATGTTGCTGTTTTGTAAAGGGCATTTTCTGCTTTTTACAATAATTTATATTCTAATACAGGAGTGGAAGGGGCCGCAAGCTCAGTGGTGATCAAATAACTCTCCCGACAACAGTGGATTTTTCGTCGTCTGTACCAAAACAGGCAAGTATTACAGCAATCGTCAGAAACTTCTCTGACAAGAGGCTACTGTACAGTAGTCAAAATTGTTTTGTTTTTTTCATGCAAATAACTTTCAGGAATTGTTGCACGTGTGTGTGTGTGTGTGGTTTTTTTTTAATCTGTACAGCCAGAGATTGAGGAATGGAGCTCTTGGGATGAAGAGGCTCCTACAAGTATTAAGATTGAAGGTGGCAACGGCAATGTTTCCCCTCCGCCCAATGATGTCGATGAAGAGCCTGACTACTTTAAAGACATGGCTCCCACCATCAGGAAAACACAGAAGGTATGTTTGGAAATAAGAAGAAGCCACAGCAATGTGAAAGCAGTTGGTGGGAGTCTCTGAGATTGTATAATCTTTTAAACTTGTCTTTGTAGAAAGTAACCTCTGGTTCACCTCATTATATGAGATGAACTTTGACCCTGTTTTTCAGCATCCACCATTTTGCCAGTATATATGTGACAGTATAATAAGGGAAAGCATAATAGGTCACTGTAAGTATATAAAGGAATTTGTAGTGTGTTAATGTGATTGGCTTCTTTTTTATTTAGCAGTTTTAGCTATTGTAAGTCAAGAGTAGTAGAAATCTGCACAGTGTTGGAGAAAGAAAGGCAGTCTTTATAGATGAGGATGAAGTGCCACAGAAGAAAAGAAGCTGTGACTGTGGCTTCAGTATTCGTGGCACAAAACAGAACGAAGATGTAAATTTTTGTGATCTCTGCGTTTATTAGATAGTGTACAGTGAAGTGAAAGAGAGGGAGAGGAACACACGCAGCAAAGGGTCACGGGGTCGGACACGAACCTGGGCTGTCTGCACCACAGCCATGTGGCATAGATATGGTCGCCTGCTCATCCACTGAGCCACCTTAATGCCCTGACGGTGCAAATTCTTAAGGAAAAACATTGCTGCTTTGAAGGGGCAGGCTAACATTTTTTTTCCAGACATAAAATGTTTCTGAGAGAAATATCAGTTTGGAAAATGACATGTCTAACTTGGGGACAAACTCATCAGTGTGTAACTGCTGTAAAGCTGCTCCTTATGCAACAACTGCTGGCACAGCAGGGTTCCTGTGGATCATTAAAAGTAAAGAAAATGACTTCTTAAAATGTCTCAGTCCCCAAATTCTGCAGTAGGTGTGATTTGGAGGTAATGTGTTTAAGGCAGGTTGACATCAGAACCAGTAAAAATCATTATGCCAGCTGGTTTAAAGTGGGCATCTTTTACTGTCACTTGCTCAGTGTTGCCTTTTTCTAGCATGCAAATAATACATTTTTGTGATGTAGTTACACGGGGCAGTACACTAGGGGGCATTAACTTAGTAGAATACATATTTCACTAGAAAGCTACCAGTAAGCATCAAGTGGGAAATGGCAGACAGCGCTGATTGCTCAGTTCAGAAATGGGCAGGTGCAGAGTTTCAGTCACTTGTTGCATTGAAATATTAAAACTTCATTTTGGATTTCCTGAAATAACAGGAAATATCATCAAGTATAGTTGCATTAATTCATGTATTTATTGAATTTTTACTCTACTTTCAGCCTGAGCTCTCTCTCTGCTCCTTTCTTTTTGGTTTCCATATTGAAGATTGTGTTGAAGAAAAGGGAGCCTTTGAACTACCTGGTTCCTGATGGCTCAGCAGGATTCTCCAGCAGACTGGCAGCCTCTCAGGATATGATGACCTTCATTCCCCCCTCAGTGAGTTACGCTATTGTAGGAATTTCTATGTGTGTATAATATGTGCAGTGTGTTTAACACTCTGTATGCTAATAATATTACTATTGTGTAGGAGATGAAAGGAAAACAAAACTGGCTTTTTCAGTAAATAGACTTGTGAGGAGCTTTAAAGCTGTAGGGCTGGAATGCAAGAACACACCCGTGTGTGAGGATGACTCAATAAGCCTTCAACAAAATGCCACCAAATCCCCATTTGTTGTTGCTCAGTTTTGTTGACTCTGATCTAATTTACATTTTTTCTTATGTTGAATACATAAAAGCTTTTGCTTTTTTTACATATAAATACAATACTCTGTGTTTCTGCAGGCTGAGCTGGGTGAAATGGACAACTGGCAGGAGGACACGAATGCCTGGGAGGATGAGTCTGATGCTGCCTGGGAAGCAGAGGAGGTGCTCAGGTAAAATACCGGTTTGTCACCTTAACCAACCAGTTGTAAAACAACAACAGGAACGAGGAGTTGAGGGTTTTTATACAGAACCAGCCAAAGGTTTGGACACCAGACTTTAGTCTGTTGAACAGGGAACATGAAGATGCACTTCCAACACATTCACCATTGAGCCCACATTGGGTTGCAGGAAAGATTGAAGAATGCACCTCAGCAGGCTTCATTGCCACCTATTGTTTGTTTTGCAGACTTGGGAAGAAACTTTGTTTGGGGAGGAAAAAGTGCTCAAACTTTTTTATTAAGCTAACGTGCGTTTCCTCACTTCCTTCACTTGGATCTCTTCCTCACATCTTGGCTCCTCCCAGCGAGGCCGGAAGTGTCCAAATTTCCAAATGAGAAATCTTTGCTTCCACAATTTCATTCTTTAGTAACATCAGTTATTTATAACTTGCCTCACAGCTGGATCACCTGTGCACAGAGTGTACAGTGGCACTGTAGCTCAGTCGTGAACACTGCTGCCCCATGGCGAGTTTCTCCTGCCATCGAAACACATGCCAGGGTAACGCTTCCCACCTGGACTCTGGACAGTTTAACAGGTTAAAATAGTTAGAATGGATAACACAGCTGGTTATTAGCAGTTATTTAATATTTCCTTGAAATTTTTCTAGTTTTGCATTGATCAGTTTGGATCTCTGAGCCTTTTTTTTTTTTTACTTATCTTGACTTGATATATCGGGACAGAAGCCCAGATAGTCTCAGATTAATAAACAGGGGGAGATGCTGCAACAGTTTGAAAAGATGGATATGCAACTGTGGTGACATCACCGTTTGCACAGGACATGAATGGGCCCCATTATACTCCATCTTACAATCTAACGTTGCCCATCTCTTTTTCTAAATGTGCATATCCATTTCATGGCCAGCAGGTGATGGTGTTTGCTAATATTTCAGCAGCAGCACCAGGAGCAGGTTTTGTTTTCCCCCATTCTCAGCTGACCTAGCTTTTGTTGACGTGCTGTGCAGTGACATCACTTCTAGTCATCTGCTTGGATTGGTCATTTTATTTAATTAATTCATTTCTTTTAAACAGACAACAGAAGATTGCTGAGCGAGAGAAGCGCTTCATGGAGCAGCAAAGGAAAAAGGTGGAGAAAGAAGCTCAGAGGATGATGAAGAAGGAGCAGAAGATTGCCGTCAAGCTCTCATAACACTTTACAAACAGGGGCTCAGTTTTGAGCGACAGGAATTGGGGGGTAGCGGCAAAGACACTAGCTCAGTCATTACTCTGTCTTTTGAAGTCACCAAACCAACCAGGATTCTTACCAACACTACTTATGTGCTAGCAACTTGTCCTCCTCCTTTTTCCACCAGCAGCCATTTTAGTGTGTTTCCCAGCGGTGTAACGTGTGTCAGTCCTGAGGGTAGAGAATGCAGCGGGTGTCTTCATGTGGCAGGGTCATTTTGGTCTTTAAGGGAGATTGTGGTTATACCATCCAAATCATTTTAGGTTAAAGGTTAGAAGCAGCTTTGGAAGATTCTGATTAAATCTGTAGGAAAAACGTTGTGTTTTGGATTTTCCCAGGAACGTTTGTAAATAAACCGGTACCTGTGCCACCTGTTGAAACAGGGAGTACAATTCATTTATCTTTTTTATGACCTCAAAGGACAAAGATGTCTAATTTATTTTATGCATCACTGAATACCAGTGACATCCCTTGATTTGCTTGATTATTGTTTTTTATATTTATGTCTTTGTCTGACAACTGATCTGTTTTTTTTCTTTCTTTTTTTTAATGAATGATGCTTTTATATCTCACGTTATCTCCCTGTGCTGTATAGCCCTTATTACACTGGAAATCTGCATTAAAATGAAGGCTGGAGATTTTCAAACTGTGTGTGGATAAATGATGGTGGATGAGAATGTAGCTGTGGGTTCCTGTGGTAATCTCATGGTTGCAGATCTGCCATTCACTTTCCTTTGTCAGCCTTTGACATTGAAGAAAAATATGCAGTGATCGATCCCTTTTTTTCCCCCTTTTATCTTCGAGGAAAGAATCTTGTTCTTTGCTGTTAAATAGTTGATCCACTTGCTGCAGAGACGCTTCTTATAAAACATGAATCGGCATCACGGCGGAATCTCAGACAGTAATCTTGGCAAATAACGGCGTGATGGATAAATGTTTCCTAGCACATCGTTTCAAGTAAGTGCTTCTGACCGAGCATCTTGTTATGCATCATTGTGATGAAATTCCCAGTCGGTGTTGTCATGGAAACATTGGCAGGTGCAGATACAGTATGTGTTGGCTCGTGAGTTGCGATAAATGGTGCAAGAAGGCATCTCTGGGTTAGTATTCATCAATGATTCACTGACAAAATCTGTTAAAATTTCAATGATTATGAAAATAATTAGTGCATGACAACATTTAAGAAATTAAAAGCAGGTGTTCATTTCAAGGGCATTCAGCAAACTGGATTTATTTTCTTTGGAAATGCTGTTCCTCATTTTCACTGCATGTAAGGGTTTATTATTTTACATTTTATTTCCCCTCCAGGAAGTCGTCATTGAAAGCCTGTTTTTGCTCATGCTTAATGGTAAAAATGACACTGGTTGAGCACAAACTGGCTCTGGTGTGGAGTAATGCATCCTGAGCTGGTTGTATACCTGCTCTAATAGTCCTATACAAGTTTTTAATCTATTTTGATTCATACCTTCAGTTGAGAATAAATGTCTGATATGTGCATAGAAACTAATGATCATTTCATAAAGAGAATTAAACTTTCATGGATACAACCTTTAGGTTCAGGCTTCGTGTTTTTAGGCGCTCGTCACACAGTGAATGACTCGATCTATGAAATAATGCTGACCACAGAGGATGAACCCTATTAACCTCTGACTCTTTAGTTTTGATTGAATTGTCAAACTACTGGTGGAATTGCCTTTAAGCTCTCACCAAACAAATACAGCATATTTAGACTTTTCCCTTGGAATCAAGTTAAAATTGGCCCAGGACTTCCTTTCTTCACGTACCTGCGGAATTGATGTTTCCACCAACCTCAGATGCAGTTTTTAGTCTAATTTAGAAATATCTGGAATAAGCTAATATGCTAAACTAGGATTATTACCATTATTGTTTCTTCTAACCATCATTTAAACATTAAATTAAATCATCAGCATGCCTGAATATCAAACCAGCCTGCGAAAGGAACTGGCAGACTTTTGTCATCACTCATCTGACCTCTGTCACAGTGATGTCAGTCCCATCTACCTGGGGACTTGGCCGGCACTGTCTGCCAAATCTCTCAGAAACTGACCCACTTTCAGAAAGGGAAGGCGCACGTCACCAGTCTTCAGAAAGAGAACAAGCCATGTGAGTCCAGTCACATCCAGAGTTCTTTATAAGACTGCTGTGCACTCATGCTTAAACCAATGGTACCCACTCATTTAATCTAGCAGCCCCCCCCCCACCACACACACACACACTCTACTGTGGGGATTACAGCATCTGATGACTCATTCAGATGCCTTATGAACCGAGCAGTCATGGTTATGCAACATTAAGACAGCTCTCCATACAGCTGGGTGGAAATGGACCCACTGCAGCAAAGAGGCAAATGTTCACTCATGTAGATTTAATCAGCTTTTGCTTTAATTTTCATTGACCATGATGGCTGTTATGCAATGACCAAAGCCTTCTGTAGCGTTTGTGGACAGACTCACAGCTGCGCTCGCACTGACCCAGTTTTTACTGGTATGAGGGGACAGGCTACATTTAACAGCTTCTGAGAGATCCCAGTAAAGTGGATGTAATGCACTCTGCAGTCAGAACCACAACCCAGGGGACATGTGAAGACAGGCTGAGAAAGCTTTTACATAAGATGAACCATCATGAGAACATGCTGCTTGCTGGCACTTGGATTCTGATGAGAGATCTCCTCCTCCCCCTCCCTTTCACTTATTTATGTGAACAACCTGCACAGATGAACTCCCATTCTTTGCCTCTTACATAAGCCAAACTTGAAAAATATTTCCATGAAGTCCCCAAAACCCAACAACAGATCTGTCCAATCAAAAAAGAAAGCAAGAACACGTGTCCAGCGTTATCATGCTTTAATAATAAAGATACAAGGACATTTGATGTAAACTACCAGTATTGCACATTGCTCAGGCACATAACAAGTGTCAGTTGCATTGAAGCATTAACTTCTATGAACAATACACAGGCAGTACCAAGTAAAGCTCTACACCCAGAGTGCGGGGAGGGGGGGGTCACAAAACAGTGAACTTACATTAAAGCTTTGGCTGAAGGTTTAAGGTTTCTTTATGAACAAATACAAGGAAACAGATTTCAGAACCCATCACCCAAACAAAAATAGAGCATTCAGTCTCTCACCTCCTGAAAATCTCATCTTAAAGAACGTTTGTTTTAAACAGCTAGGGTCGCCTCAGGACTATGATAACACAACCATCTACCCAGATGATCTGCTTATACATGTAAATGATAAATAAATAAATACATAAATAAACTTGGTTATAAATAATCCCTTTCATGTCACCACTAAGCTTCGCCTCATGGCAGCTGTACAGTGCAAAATAACAGTGCTCGAACCAAAATAACTGCATTGATATCAAGTGTTCAAAGGTGTCACAAATACGCTTGAGAAAAGATGCTTAAGTGCTTTAGTTCAAGGTCAGGGGTTCGCATGCGGGTTGAAAGCCATTACGCATCAGGCCTGTGAGTGATGTGACGAAGCGAGTGCAATCCCATGATGCAGCAGCCTCTGATCAGGGAAGCAATGTTGTACACCGGAGCGCTTCCGTCCACACCGTGCCGCGAGTACAGCCAAGCCACTGTGGGTAACACTGGTGCTGCTACCGCAACCAGATCCACCAGGAAGCTGTTGCTCCAGTAACGCTTGCCAACCACATCCAGTCCCGGTGACAGATTAGGATGCTCCTCACCAACGGTGAAGTCCAGCTCCTCCATGAATCGTCTGCTCTCTGAAGGCTCCGAGCAGCACGTGCCAGAATCGGCGGAGGTGTCGGGGCTCTCCGGAGGCACGCTGGGTCCGGAAGGTGCCGGGTCAGGCTGCTTGCTGGCGGTGCAAGTAGAAGCAGGTAGGTTTGGGATCACTAGAAGATTACCTGCGGCTGATGACGCTGCATCCCCTGCTGCGACTCCATGGAACTTTAGAAGCTGAAAGAGCAGAGCCTGCAGGTCTGCAGACATGGGTGTTATGTCAGTTTGGACTTCTCTGTCTTCTGTGTTCTGCTGCAGAGGTGTGCTTGGGGCAGCAACTGCATCTGGTAGAGGGAGCTGGGGAGCAGTAGATGTGTCAGTGGAGAGTCTCCCTTCTGACAGTGCAGACACCCCAGGTCCAGACTCTGCACTGGCCCTCAGCTTGCTACTAGAGTCCTGACTGAAATCAACTGCAGTGGACATGAAGACTTTCTCCAAAATGTCTGCTCTGTTTGCCATCTCATCATTTGCCAGCAGCCCGCTGTCTGCCATTGCCTCTGCTCCTTGGTCTCCCAACTCCATTGCTCCCTCCTCATCCCCCGCCATCTTCTTCCTGCTGCCATCAGGACTGTCGTACATGAAGTCCAGGGTGTTTTCATCTTGGAGGTTGGCACCGCTCTGGGCAAGCTCCATACTTTGCAGGAGGGACTCCAACTTCCTGTTTTGGATGTTGATGTCAATGAAGTATTTCTGTATTCCTTTATCCTTCTCCATGAGGCTGCTCTTCATGGTTTCCACCACCTGACGCAGCTGTTTGATCTCTTTGCGTGCTTCTTTAAGGGACAGCTGAGCCTCCACCCGGTGACATTCCTCTTCGATCCAGTCCTCCCTCATTCTGCTAAGCTGGGCCTTAAGCTCCTCAATCTCTGTCACTCTGATAAAGAGTGGGGAAAACATCCAGAGTAACTTAAAAATGAACAGTACACAATGTTGGAAAGCCACACTTGTGCACATCATGTCATTTGTAAAGAAATGCCACTTTCATGTCTATATGCCGAGATCAAAGCTACACATACTGTACCTTAGCTCATCACAAAGCCTGGCAGCAGTGGGGAGGGCTGGGGCTCTTAGCCACCGCTAAGTGTGTTTAAGTGGTTAGACATTTACCTTTAGCAGAGAGGGACCACTTTATGAGCCACCTACACATTACACGTGCAGGAGGTGCCCAGCCGTGACGAACCCATAGGGGAGGCGAAGAAAGTTCTCAAACTGACTTCTTGTAATGGTGGCATCCTGTTACAGTACCACACAAATTCAACGAGCTCCTTAGAGCAACCCATTCTTTCACAAATGTTCGTAAAGGCACACTAAATGTTGCTATTTAAAATTAAAATATCATATTTTGATATTTGAGCAAATCCACCTGTTTGGATCTTCATGCTAAGCTTATTGGCTGCAGGCTCATACTTTATGTATGACAGGGACATTATTTATTCTGTCAGTCTGTTCAAAGGACGGCATCTGAATCAAGAAGTGCACTTTAAAAGTACGCTTTGTTGCATCTAGTTAAACTCTAGCAAGTCGTTTTTTAAAATCTTATGTAACCCTCCTTTTCCAGGGGGTTTAGACTTCACAAGAGGTTAGCGGTAAGCAGAGCTGAGGCACGTAGATGTTACATCATGATTACAGCAGCACATTTTCCCCTTGTACAACCACCAGCATCCCATCTTTAAACTGAACTTCCCAACATGAGGAGACACTGTGCTGCTAACCTGTCACGGACTCTGTTCTCAGACTCCAGCAGTTTGGTCTTCAGGTGTCTGATAGCCACTTCCTTCTGTTGCAGAGGGGTGAGGTACTGCTCAGGGTTCGGGGGTCTGATTCCATGGTTGTCGCCACATGAGTGGTAGCGGCCCGGACCCGCCCTTCTGTTGGGCGGAGAGAGCGAAAAAGGGAAATGAGGTTGCTAGTGAACATTTACACCTCTAGGACTGATTGGCCATCATTCATCAAGCCGACATTGTGAAACAGCAGCAGAAACTTGAACTAAATTCTCCCTGCAGAATGTAATTAGTCTGGGCCGGAGTGCTGGCAGGGCAGATGCTTCCTGAAGCCTGGAATTACTGTCTGACGCAGGATTACAGGCATGCAGGCTAGAGATTTAAAATCCTAAAATGCTGAATACAAGCAGAGTAAGCAAAGAAATCACCTTTGTGGAAAAAACCCAGCAAACTGCATTTGCAAATGTCCCCCATTTGCCCCACCCTTCCTAAAAAGGGTGAGTGGGTGGATTTGGATGATATGTAAAGCAGAATTTAAGCCCCTCTTTTCCACCAGCATGATATCCTAGCAACCTGGGATACTCAAGGCTTTGATGCGAGCACACTGCATCCCTGCCAGAAATAGACACAGCCCAGGAGAAGGCAGCATGTGAGAGGAAGAGATGTCACATGACACTTAGCCAGGCAGAGGAATGCTGACAAACAGCACGACTTGGAACGACAGGAACCAGGGGATCATGATGCATTTATGGAAGCTATAAAGACGGAAAACAGGACAGATTTTTCTTTGCACGTAAACTCAAAGAGCTGAATGTTTATCATTAGACTGCTAAGAGGGGATTTTTAGAGTCAAATCTTCTGCAGAGCTGAGGTGCCAACAAACAGAAAGCCTTTCAAATAACCTGTACCCTGAAGCACCATGTAAGAAATGCAGAGGTACCAAACATTTGAGCTTCAGCCAGTTCTGCTCCACTGTCTAGCCTGAAAATTTTATGACCGTCTTCTCTTTGCCAAAACCAAGGTGCATTTGCTCTAGTTGCGAATCAGCCCTGTCAGTAGGGTCACTGTCTGGCTACTATAGACATTTGCTTTATTAAATCCTCATTAATCCCAGCTACAGCCAAATCATGACCAATATAATCCCAGCCAGCTGCAATAGAGGAAATGATAACCGTCTGAGCCTAATCCAGCCACCCACTCACTAGTGGTTACACTGCACATGGCCATAGCCTAAATCTCTAGTCTCCTAAATCTACCTGCTTCTCCTTCAAACAGGTAAAAATTTCAAACCTAAGAAGAAAAGGAAAAATGATGCACAGCATGAAATCTGTTTGGTACCTAGAAGTGGGGCTGGAGGTGCAGCTGCTGCTGTTGGTTGAGGAGGCAGCTCTGGGAGGAGTCCTATAGGGAGCGTAGAGTTCTGCATCTCTGTTGGCTGCTGGGCTCCCGGCTGGTTTGAACACTGGAACTGGTCTGATGTGAGTGCTGTGACTTGAAGGACATGCACAATTTTACATTGTAGAATCAGTGGATTCGACCCATGTCATGAAAAGCTGGCTTAAGTTCAAGTCGGTTAGCAATTGATTACAGCAAGCAAATGCAAATATCTGCACATATTAAACCTCATACCTGCGAGAAGGAGCTTTCTTTCCAACTGAACTGCAATGAAGACCCTCCCTGGTCTTTAGGCTGCCTGTGCTGCTGGAAGAGCTGAAGTCCGCCTCGCTACCTGAAGAGATTTAGGGAAGGGGAGGGGCACAGTGATTTAGCAGGATTAAATAAACAAAGCACCAGCTTTACTTTTACAAAGATGGTGAGTTAATTGCTTGTTTTTACAGTGGGTCCTACATAAACTATTTTGAGGGTCCAATACCAGCTTTTTAATCACAAACAGACCTTTACCAGGTTCCTTTAAGAACCACTGCAGAATCCAACATGGTGTTAGTTTCTCCAAACAGGATTTCAATCAAGATTTGAGTGATCTATATCCATACTTGACCTAATATGAATTTAAAAAGGAACATGCAAACAACTGAACCCCATCATCATAAATACCACTAAAACTCCACAACTAGCTAACACTTTATGGGAGATCCATTAGCTGGTATGCAGCAGGACAAAGGCTTGCAGCCTGAGCACAGTGATGAAGAACATCAGTGAGCTGAGTAATGGAAGTGGAACAAAAGCTGGTCGTCATTTTAGAGTTTCAATGCTTCAACATTTAATTTATTCATACCTGAGTAGCATCTTTTCCCATTAAACAATACCATTATTATTGTGTCCAGGAACAACTGTGAAAAAATAAAACTGCTTAAATCTCAGTGATCCTCCACAACTTGTGAGTCAACTCAGAGTGCAATCAGTGAACGAAGCTCCTGCTAATCAGCCTAATTGGCTAAGCTCCCAAACCTTTCTCTCCACCAATCGGCTTTCTTACTCACTCTGACTCATAATCAGTTTTTCCTCTTCCACCAGATTAAAAGACAGGAAATTTAATTTTCTGGTAAAAAAAACCAAAAACACTGTTGCTGACAAGTTAACAAAGTACAGATGCACAAATGACATTTCGCTCCCATTCTTGTTTTTCTTTTCAGTGAGCACCTGCAACCCAGTCTGGGAAACTGTTACATGCGACAGATACACTCTGCTGCGGAGGTCTGTATGTGCAGAGAAAACACCAAACTTTTGTATTCCATCAAAAACAAGTCTTATGATCAGATGACAGTAATGCAGGGCTAATGCTACAGAGCTCACAGAACTTTCTCTGAAGCCTCATTTTTTTCCTCAGTATCTTTCTTACCTCTGGCTTTCATGGCCGACCTCAGCTCCCTCTTGTGCCTTGATGTGCGTGCTTCACCGCTCCACTCGGCCATCACTCTCACCCTCTTCACTTTGGTCTTGCGTTCTGGAAGTATCGGCGATCCGTGGGCACTCTGCTCCGAGCCTGACGGGGTTTTGGAGGGGGACACAGACTGACTAGTGGGGCAGCCGGTGTCATCTATTGTAGACAGGCACACAGACAGTAATAGCCAAGAACAGGCAGCGCAGGGCAGGCAGCAAGCATAAGCAGTCAATCATAGGTTCAGCCCCGGCTGCTCTCTGGCAGATAGCACAGCAGCTTTTACAGTGGCTCACTGCGTCCATAAAGTAGCTGCCAAACGGTTTCTGTGTTCACACACATTCACTCTTTGCATTGTTTGCTCAGTTTCTTAATAGAGGCCAGTCTGGCCTCTTTCTTTTTGAGCTTTCTTTGCTTAAAAAATGTAAAATGCTTGCTGGATTAAAAATATAAACCCTTTAATCACACATACATTATAGTGTTGTAATTAAATTTGACACCTGACCACCTGCTAATGGTGCTGCATAATCAGAACTTTCCTTGGACTGGAGCTGAACTTCTTACCAGAACAAAAACTGTTGGTGCTGATGGTCCTCTTGGAGTGCTCAGAGCTGATGTCACACTCCTTGCTCTCCTCCTCCGAAAAGGGGGAATCAGACAGCGGCGATCCCTTGTCTTTTGGTCGGAAAGGATGGAGGACCAGACGTGGGATGCGGCTGCGGGGGCTCCCTTTCTGTGGTGATTTGTTTTCCTGTTCATAACAACATTTATCAGAGCACTAATATAGTACATAAAACATCGCTTTTTGTCAGTTTCAGAAGATTAACTTCATGCCATATTTATCATTAATTATTGTATGATGATAACTGCAAGGTTACAGAGTTGGGGGGGGGGGGTTGTGTGTAAAAGAAAATCAATACAAATCACCAGAGCATTTAGCATCCAGTCAAGGCTCACCTCATATTCTTGGAATGGTCCCATTGTGCTTCACTCAGCGTTCTCCTCTAATCAGTGTAAAAGAAGAGAAAACAATCAGGTGAGTCATGGTTCTGCAGACTGTGCATGGAGAAGCATTTTGATGTGGCAGTCGAAGCCTCTGTGAACAAGGCCCGTCTGTCTGAACACACACACACACACACACGCTCATCCTGCCTGGTACAGATGGTACTAGAGGCCTGGAGCCAGACTTGGTCCATGACCAGCACAAAACTGACATCGAGAAACAAATAAAAATGCTAAAAATAAACAGTCAGCCACCTTATCACCATATCAGGATCAGTAAGCCTTTTATCGATCAAATGAAGGCAAAGAATTAAAGAACAAAAACAAATGAAAGGAGGCGCTCACATAAAAATAATCAGTAGAATTTATGTAAGCATCTTATCAGCAGTGGTGCTTCAATCTGCATCACGCTGAAATGAACATGTTAGCATGGTGATGTTTGACAATCAATAATAAAGACGTACAGGGCGGGAGCAGGTTTAAATGTCACTGTTATTCTGAGGACCATGAATCATGTCATAGTCCGTCCTATAGCAGCTTTCCAATAAAAATGTGACACTGAAGAAAAGGATGTGGAAACCATGGCAATCTATTCAGTCAGTATTAAGAAGTAAAAACTCTGACCTGGTGGTGGCGCTAGAGGAAAAGTCCTCAGAGTGAAAACGTAGACATTGGTCGTTTCTGCAATCACGGATTAAGACCAATATTTACGTTTTGGAAGGGAAAAAGGCGACACCTAGCGGTCGTGGATAAAAGTGCGTTTAAGTAACGTGTTCGGTTTTGGCCGCCAGACCACAGAAAAAGACAAAAATATCGATGTCGTCACGTCCCTCACACTACCCTAACCATAACCATTTGTTATTCATGTACGGAAGTCATTATATTGCCATTTGATACTTTGACATGACAGGCTGGGAGCGAACCATCAACCTTCACACTGATAGATTACTATTCTATCCTGCGAGCCACGGCAACATTACCCACGGACAGGTCCGTACGACACACGATGCCTGAGGTGGGCGCGGTCGTTTGGAAACGTAAATATAGGTCGTATTTCGGGGACCTGCAGAAACGACGGATGCTTACGTTTCGGTTGGAGGACATGTTGGAAAAAGGACAAACTTT
>VOQJ01015434.1:5694-24495 GCA_015052665.1 Apistogramma diplotaenia
TGTATTTTTAACAAATTCGAAACTGACTCCCCCACCCTTCCGGGCATGGGCGGCTTTGGGGGTACCCCCCCCCCCCCCCCCCCAATTTCACAGCAAAAGATAACAGCCAAGTGTTATCAGCAGCAGCTAAACCCCTTCCTTTGGCAACAGGCATGGTGTGTGCTGCCACGTGAGCTGTCAGTGATGTTGGAAATCTGCTGTGCTTCACTGCACCCCGCTACCTTTAGTCATGCTTTTGATCTTTCCGAGAGGAGAAGGAACAGAGACGTAGGAGCCATCTGGAAGACATGCATATTCAGACATGCATATTCAGACACACTAATAGGAGATTATGTGGGAATTTTAATCTAGATAATAGATTTAAAGTGGTGACTAACCCCCTCCTGGCTGGGAGTACTCATTGCAGGGAGAGTCATCTGGACGTTTGTAGTGTTTCAGTAAGGTGACGATGGCATCATGACCTAGAAAGCACATAAAGTCACCGGTGACGGGCTTTTATTTGAGCTTTTCAAGCTCCTAATTATTTGAACATACCTTTTTCATAAGCCCACATGAGGCATGTCTGCTCATCTTTCTCTCCACTGGACCTGCTGGGGTCGCAGGCAACAAGGTTCATGTCTGCGCCGCTGTCCAACAAGAACTGCACCAGGCGGATATGACCGTGGAAACAGGCACTGTGCAGAGCTGGACAACGCCACAGAACACACATGATAATGAAACTCACTGCAGGGTATGAAATGAATGTGGATTAGATGCTCAAGTAAACAGAGGTGTCACCTGTATGTCCATCTCTGCCCTGATAGTTGATGCTCATGGCATTATGGCTCAGCAAGAATTTGACCATCTCTAGGTCTTTACCATAGGTGCACGCACTGTGACATGAGATATTAATTTAGCATCAGCTAAGAGCAATAAGTTAGCTGCAAAATGTGTTTTCTCCACACTCTAAAAATACCTGTGAAGTGCTGTTTCACTGAATATATTTTCCTTTGAAAGACTGTCTGTACCACAGTACTGTATTAACTCCTTCACTGCAGAAAATTTGCCGTTGTAGCAGGCCCTGATGAAACACAGCATTCATTGGAATGCACGTCAGGTACAAAAAAAAACTGAAAGAAGACCTGTGATAATGCAAATGATTTACAGGTGTAATGGCGTGTCCCCGTAGATGTTCACCGAGTGAGGCTGTACGTCAAAGTTGCCCTGCAGAAGAAAGCGAACAACCTCGTGGTGACCAAAACGAGCGCAGAAGTGGAGGGGGATGTGATCTTCATTGTCCTGGGCATTTACTGGTGAGCAGAACAGAGATGTTAGAGAAAGTTCACTATGTTTTTTAGAATTTAATTAGCTTCTCTGCGGCTTCTGAGGAAGGAGAACAGCTTAAAGCCCTCTCAGGGTCTTGGGTCTCACCGCTGGTTTTGCTCCCCTCACCCATCAGCAGTTTGACAATGCCAAGAAAGCCCTTGGCTGCAGCCAGATGCAGTGGCCGGTCACCTACCTCGCCACTCGCATTCACATCTGCCCCAAACTTCAGCAGCAGCTTTGCCACCTAGAAAGCAGAAAGAGACGAGAAGAAGAATCCATGTAAAAGTGTCAAGTTTACAAAAATGTTGTCCCTATGTAATGTTTAATATGAGCAGCGTACCTGCTCATGGTCATTGTAGGAAGCAATATGCAATGGGGTAAAAAATACAGCATCCTGTACATTAACATATGCTCCATGCTGTAGAAGTATATCTGCAGCCTGGAGGGGGGGAGGGGACAAAATATAGGTCAATGTACAAACTCAATATGCTCCATAGCTGCTGAGAATTTTCTCTCACCTCATGATGCCCAGCCAATGTGGCAACATGAAGGGCTGTGAGAGCACCGTATCCCAACTGCTGCACATCTGACCCACCGTGGAGAAGTGCAGTCACCAGCTCAGCATTGTCCTGTAGCATGTGAATAAATCAGAACTACTGCACATCCTACAGGGGTGAATATAAACTCAGTTTTCATCTGCAGTATCATCACAATTAAGCAATTTAAACACAAAGTTATGCCCATAGTACCTTTGTGTGTACTTGCACTCCACCATGTGGTAAAAATTTAGAAAGCTCGCAACCAGTTGACATGCAGTATAACACAAGTAAGATGCAGTTTTCACTTTGAAAAAGGTATCACTGCCCTTTGCTTCTCTTCACCTTGTAAGCAGCCAGGTGGAGCGCAGTGAATCCATTCCTGGTCAGTCTAGAAGGACGCAAGCCTTTGAGTATGAGGGTGCGTATATGGGCTTTGTTCCCTGGACACAAATAAGTCACATCATGCACTATTAAAATATCTCACTCAGCAAAGAGTCATGTTTATTGTAAATGAAATAACAAGGGGGAGATGAATGGAAAAACTGGGGAAACCACACTTCTAGCCTTCACTCGTATATCTGTAATTAAAATTTATATTTGAACTTCATATACAGTGTCATGAAAACGTATTTGCTCCCTTCCTGATTTCTTAGTTGTTGTTTTTTTTTTTTTGCACATGTTTCAGATCATCAAGGCTTTGGAACCTCAGCGACCCACAGTGAGAGTCATCATCCACAAGTGGAGAAAACTTGGAACAGTGGGGAAACTTCTGGCTGGCCTACAAATGTTACTTCAAGAGCGCAAAAATGGCTCCTCCGTGAGGTCACAAAAAACCCTCCAGTGTGGCTGAGTTAAAACAATACTTTAAAGAATGTATGAAATACACTCAGCATTTAAAATCTGCATTTTGTATTTACTCAGTTTATCTTTGTCTAATGTTAAAATTTCTTTGATGATCTGAAACACACAACAGTGGCAAATAAGCAAAAAAAAAACGAAGAAATCAGGAAAGTTGCAAATACTTTCTCACAGCACTGCATGTTCACTTTAACACTTCTGTTTACTTCTGTGCTGCCTACACCACAAACAATAATGTCAGTCAGGCTACAGTAATCCTTCCCTCCGCTGTCACATTTTGTTGAGGAGTTATTAATAGACTCCAGCAGTCATGCATACCTCCACACACGCAGCAGAGATGGAGCAGCGACAGCCCCTTCTCTGTTCGGTAGCTCACATTCACCTTCTGAAAAGCTTCGTCGGAGCTGAGCCACAGAAAAATCAACATCACCTGCTTGCGAAAATTATAAAAACCACTGAGAGAAAATGAATCCAACTGCAGCAGAGGAACAGTACGCGCCACATAAAATGCAGTTTGTATGGTGGCTCACACGGATCGGTTCCCTGACAGAAATGTAAAGTGTTTGTCACCTGAAAGCGAGCTTCAGATCCACCAGCTCGCTGTCTTTAAGCTGGAAGTCATCTTCCAACTTGTCGATGATCACAGAGTACGACTCGCCCACCTTCTTCTTCCACTCGTCTTCACAGCACCATCATCAGGGTGGAACGTAACAATTGAATATTTTATCTGACATTTCAAATTATCTCGACATATATGCAAACACGTTTGTGTAGAACACTTTGCTACTTCAGTGTCTGTGAAGTATAACCTGTCCTCTTGGCGTCCCTTCTTCAAACGCAAACCTCGTTATCAGACATTTGCATACATGTGTAAAACAATATGTGATTACCTGTACACGTCTGAGATGGTCTTGATTTGTAATTTCCCATCGAGGGGGTCCTTCTCTCTTTATCTGTGCTGTACAGTTTAGTGAAGCAGAGAACACAATCTCTCACTCTGCCACAATTGTACAGATCCAGATCAAAGGGGATCATGGCCATGGGCTAAAAATAAACTCTTATGAGTGGAATGCCTAACTATGACAACTGATCTCCCTCCCCTCTGTCTATATATTTGTACAGTATAAAACAAGGCAGGTGATCAGAGTCCTACACTGTCCCACACTGCATAGTAATGGTATTTGTGTAGCATGCAGCAAAGTCTGTGTGACATTCTTTTAGTCAATACTAGTGTAGTGGGTATCAAACATTTATGTCATACATTTTCCACCCGTTTGATTTATAATGCACCAATTAATAATGGCATCAACTACATTTGCTTATCGGGTTTGAATTTGGGATTGATTTCTCAACAAAAAATCAAGCTCTTCATACTTTGCATCTGGATTTATTGTAAAAATAATCATGTGTGACCATTAACTTCAGCTGTCGTACAGATGTAGTGGATTAAAAGTGTAAATGTGCTGTGAAAAAAAAAATTCCAGTATGAAAAAGTGAATTAAAAATTAGCTAATGGACTTTGATCAAACTGGATTGAGACTGGAGAAGCTTTCAGCTCCTCAGAAACCTGGACAGGACGACTGGTTTAAAAAGTATAAATATATTTTTTTAACTTCACTTTATTGACAAATATTTGTGGTAAATGAAAACAATTCTCCTGATCTATGCGGTCTGTGCAAAAATCAAATAAACAGAAATAGAAAATCACCTGACATCACCAGTGGTGGTCGAAATACGCAGATTTCTCATTTAAATTATTTACAACAATCTAAAATATTGAAATTAAAATTATCAGGGCCACAATAAAAAAAAAAACATAAAAAACATTCAAATATATTAGAAACCTCATTTAGGAGTGAGATGGACTTCATCTTTAAGATCACAGAGCATCAGAATGGGGAGGAAAGGTGATTTAAGTGACTGAATGTGACCCAGTTCTGGTACCTTATTGGCTGTTCTGAGGATCTCAGAAACTGCTGATCCACTCAGATCTTTCAGCACAACCATTTTTTGTAGGATTTATAGAGAAAGTCCAATAAAGAGAAAATATCCAGTGAGCAGCAGTTCTGAAGGCAAGAGCGGGGTCCAACCTAGTAGTAGCAATGTGTACCTAATAAAGTGGGCAGTGAGTGTATAAACACAAAGAAAGCAACAGGCAGCAAAGGCTCGATTCCTGCAGGGAGAACTTTCATTTACCCGTCTTTCACTTTTGTTTTGTCATTTAATTCACATTTTGCAACATTTTGCAATGAGTAAACATGGTCATTTTAACTGCTCAATCTCCTCTTAATGACGTCATCATACAGTCCCTTCCTAAGTTTCAACATCTCCTCCAGGTTCTTAGATTGTAAACACTCCTGCACCGACATTAGCTCTGTGTCTTTGGGTAAGGGGCTTGTAGAACCACTCAGGGTGGCCTGCAGCATGCTGAGCGACATTAAGAAAGAACCTTCCTGGTCAGAGCAAACTGGAAACAAACAAGCGTTCCACAAATTATAGCTGGATGTGTCGCCCGAGAACCTCAGAACTTCCTTCTCCAACCCCCAAACGGGCAAACACTTCTCAAGGCTGAACCCGAAAAACTTGAGCTCTTCCATATATGCAGGAGTGTCCACAGTGTACTTGAGATTGTCATTAATTCCAAAGAAGATGGTAATGAACCTGGTTTGGTCTTGGTGCTTCACACAAAGCGAATGCATGAAGGCGCCATCGGGCACCGACAGGCCTGGACTGACCCAGCAGCCACTGACGATGGAGCCTTTACCCACAGACACTCCTTCTCCCAGTCTGGAATACTCCACCACTGATCTATCTCCCACAGAGCAACTCAGATTGAGGATGCTATACATGATGCAGCAACTTGAGGAGCCCTCAGGGTTTTCATTCATGTGCACGCTGAAGGCAGATGACAGGAGACCCAACTCACCCCTCAGAGCCGTGTCCTCCGTGAGGTGAAAGAGGTATTCTGAAGTGGTCCCAATGTGATAAAACTTGGAGTTGTTGAGAAGAATAACATTCAGAGGAGTCCCTTTGAGAAGGTGGAAGATCTTTTGGCGGATTTCCACCAAACTGCTCTCCTCTTTAGCGACATTAGCAGTGTTGCTGGTGTACTCTATTGTGGCCTTAGGGCCCAGTGCTTGAAGAAAATCCCCATACGCATCGATCTCGCAGCTCAAAGGCCCCAACTCTGTCAGCAGATTAAGAAGAGACCTTGCAGTATCAAAGTCTACATAATAGGTGCTGTCTGTGTAGACGAATTCTGAATCAGACACTGAAAACAATCCACTCTGCTTCTTACACACAGCCCCACTTTCTCGCATTTTATCGACGCTTGGCTTGTGCAGGAAGTGCAGGCAGGAAGTGTTCTCCATTTCCGAGTAAGGCGACTTTTCACGTGGATCCAACACGAAAACGCCATGGGTAGTTCCAACAGAGATTGGGGAGGGGTGGGCTAAAGCTGTAAAGCCTGGTTTATGAAACTTAACACTCTCCTCCTCTGCTATACTATAGAGCTCTATGTCATCTGCACAGGTTGACAAAAAGCCAGGCTTCATGTGTGATGGGAAATCTACATACATGGCTAGTTTGAGCTCCAGCATCTGGTAGATGGGGTCACCCAGCGGCACGGCCATGAAGATCTTCCCCAGAGCGCTGGCACTGGGCAAGCGCTGACTGAACCCCCCTGGAAGAATGAGGAGATTTAATATCTGAGCATTAGCTTTCATTTAAAGGCCTTAACTTCAAATTAATTTTTTTTGAAGATGCTTTATATAAAAGGGTGTAATTACACATGCATCACGCAGAAAACAGTCACAACAGAATGTGCAAGTCACACTTTTTATCAAGGTGTTACAGTGAACACACCCTCTGCAGCCAGCGCTTCTAACTTACTTAATGCTCTGTTGTATGTGCCTTACCAGTGATATTTCAATATGCCATATATTAGTAATATGGCATATTAAAATACTGATTAATTTATCTGACTTCAGAGCTAATATCATAAAAGCATAATAGGCTAATTATTAGGTTTTTGGTAACTGAAACATGCTAACGTGGGTGCAAAACTGACTGTGACTCTCCCCAGAGTAAACAAGTGGAATCCTACTGAAAAATGTAACTTTACTATGTTTCACTTCAGCTCAGATGAGGTCTGTTGTCCATTTACTGAAGTGTCTTTGGGGAAGACACTCAACACTCAGCTGAAATTTGTGTGTGGGCACCTTAACAGGTCAAAGAGAAACAAAGTGCAAAATGTTTTGTAGAACCACTATCTTTTAAAATGTTGCTAATAAGTGCAGCCCATTTAAACTCATCACTCTGCATTGCTGAATGTCAAGTTTTCAAATTTTTCTCACCACTGTCACTTAAACAGCAAATTAATCCACAGAATTTTTTTCTGTTTTGATCATAGATTAATCACACAAAATCTCCCATAAAGGTTAAGAAAAATGTGAAATACAAATGTACTTACACTAGAAACTTGGAATGGGCATTTTTCAGACATTTTTTTAGTTTTTGGACTGTACAGATCATTTCGAAAGTTTGTAAAAGTGACCGTGTGTGAAGTGAAAGGGACGTTTTGCGACATGGTAGTGAGACCTGCTATGTTGGCTTGGAGACTGTGGCACTAACAAAACGACAGGAGGCCAAGCTGGAGGTGGCAGAGCTGAAGATGTTCTTTCAGGTTTTCATAGGGAGTGACCAGGATGGACAAGATTAGAAATGAATATATGAATGGGACAGCTCAGGCTGAGCAATTTGGAGACAAAGTTAGAAGATTGGAATGGTTTGGACATGTGCAGAAGAGGGACAGTGGACATGCTGGACAAAGTATGTTGAAGATGGAACTGCCAGGCAGGAAGAAAAGAGAAAAAAAAACCTCAGAGGTGGTTCATAGATGTAGAGAAGGAAGTTTAGTGTGACAGAGGAGGATCCTAGATGGAGGCAGATGATGACTGCGGTAATATGTGAATTTCCCCGTCGTGGGATCATTAAAGTTCTGTTCTATTCTACTCTATGATTCTCTGTGGCGAACCCTAAAAGGAGCAAGCAAAAGAAGAAGACAAAAACAAAGGAGAAGAATTTCACATGTTTAAGAAGAAAAAATCTGAACATACCTGCATGAATCAGGATTACTTTCAGTCTGCTCAGAGACTTTCCATAGATGTCATTTAGCTGCTGCAGTGCATACAGAGTAGAGCCCCCATTCCCTTGAAAAGACAAGGAATAATAATAATAATAATAATAATAATAATACTATTACTAATAATAATAATAGGTGCGAGAGTGCTATCTCACCTATTTTCGGTCCTGGAGGATCTGAGAAGACCTTGTAATGAACTCCAACAGGAAGCTCTTTTCTATCAACTTTCTCGCTGATCTGCAGCTCATACGCTTTTCTCTGATTCTCGTCCACAGCGGTCACAACCACTACATCCCAAAACTCACCGGGCTGCACTTCTCGACCTTCAGGTAAATTGGGGGGAAAAACAACTGTAGCTTTATACTTTGACCAAACTGGATGGCACATTGAGTCAGATCGTTAAAATTTAAGCTCACCACGCAAAGAGTTAAATTTTCTAAGTTTTTCTCCGGTAGCAGTTTGTAGCCTCCTGATGCAGTCGTAGCTCATACTTTCGTTTCTGATTTAAATTAAATATAGTAGACAGAATGAGCTATTTCCCTCGCGGAAGGAAACGAATGGATACCAGAGTAACGAGAACCTATTTTTTTCCGGGTTTGCTCACGTGGTTAGCTGTGTTAACACGTGGTTAGCTGTGTTACCCAATGGGGAGTAGCGGTGACCAGCGTGAAACGCATTAGCAATACAACGTTAGAAACTCGGTTTTTCCGCTTGATTTGACGTTCTAATGATATTTCAAATATAAAAAACCCAAAATAAACGATAAAACAATTGAAGTTTGATTCAAATGTTTCTGCTCACTCGAATAATACAAAATTATTTAAGCACCTATTTCTGTCCTCAGCGGTAGCTGCTGTCCTGAATACTGACCCTACAAGCTGCATTTATGTTTTAATGACAAATAAATGGGGTCCTGTCTCTCTTAACAAATACAGGCTTATAGTAGATGAATAATTTTAATTGTGAAATGATAGCTTAATAATAGAGCTCTTCTTTTATTTTATAGATTCGTGTACTTTCAGAATTCAGAATTGTTTCAACCAGTGTCCAAATTTCCTGATATTTTACATTTAAAACTACATAGTTTAACATCCTGGTTGATTTTTCCTTGTGCTCACCTTTTTAAGTGCCCAGAAAGCAGCATGAGCATAATTGAATGATTGTGATTCAAGAAAAATACCTGGAAAGCCAGCAGAGCCAACTCCAGCCGCCAGTAAGAGGCTTAGTAAGAGGCTTGTTCACTCAGACTCAATTTTTTCTCCTCTGCTGGTCTTATGTACCTACTCCAACACTTAAAACCCACAGTGGAATATTACAAGTCATTGTTCCTTCTCATTTTCTTTCTCTTCATTAAAGAATGGTTACAGAATGCAAAAAATGCAGGGTGAAGTGAGCGCCAATAAGCACAATCACATTTTCACTGATTTTATTGTTTCAGCTAAATCAAAACTCCTCATGAGTTAAGATTCTTGACCATCAAGTGTCCACATATCATCCAATCAGTTCAATTACAACTGAGCAAAACTACACATTGTGGATTGAAAATAATACAGCATCATTACACATGAAATGTACATGTTAGCTCCATTATTTGAAGGTTTAATCATCACGATGATCATCATTCATGATGGTACAAAACAGACAATAAAAAAAATAATATCTCAACTTAGCCTTCATTTTAAGAACTTGCAATGCCATTAAAAACATGGCTTTCTCGAGATAAACAATGAGATTGTTTTAAATATTTAAAACTATGAACCAAAAGGTGATCATTAATCTATAAATTAATATTGCACAGAACGTTTAGGAGGTAAGAGGACTAAAATTGAACATCAGAAATATAGTGTACCGTTACTTCATACCCAGTATTCTTGGTGCAAAAAAAGTAGAAAGTTCTACTACAAAATAAATGCCTTTGATAATCTCAGTGTTGCAAAATTAATTTGAACTACAGCTTTTTTTAAGCACCTTTGCGAGAAATGGGATGAAGACAGAGAGATGATCCTGTTCCTTCCTCCTGATGCTACTTATTGTCTTGGAATACTCTGCTAGTACTCTTGTGTCACAGTGCAGAGGGTGGCAGAGCACCCAAGCTATCCTTGTTGGCCAGTAGGAATTGGCTGCACGCTGAAAAGGCGCTGTAAAAGCTCGAGGAGAGGCCGGCAATGTCCGTGGAAATGTAGGGTAGGACACCTGGTGTGGCTTGGTTGTAGTAGGTGATCTGAAACACACACACAGCATTGGAGCTGTGACTCATTTAAAGCTACAGCATGAAATGCAGAGCAGCTCCTACAGCTTGTGTTCATGCCCCTTTCATTTGGCTAACCTTGGTAACAGAACTGGACTCTTCCCAGATTGTGAAGCCAGCACAGAGCACCTCTCCCCTCGTGTACTCGTCCGTGGGTGGGTGAGTGGGCAAAGTGACTGAACGCAGAGCGATCAGATATGGGTCACTGAAAAGGTCAGGGTCATGAGATCACATGAAAATGCAAACAGGAAGTAGTAATGTCATGCCATAACTGGTTAATAGATGTAACAAGAAATCAAGAAGTATATGGAGTTTTGTTAAAATGAAGTGCCAAATGATCAAATGATGCAAGAAAGGTCATATCAAAATACCCGGAATCACAGGGCTTCCTTCTAGATGCCAGCAAGATGAAATCCTTTCCTTTTTCCCCTTTAGTGACAGAGGGTGTAGCTACGCGATAGATGGTGTCATCCTCATCTGCCTGGTTGATCACCTCACAGTCCCTGCAGTTGAAACCCATTGATGTGAATACTTAGAGCTCTTAGATCAGGGGTGTCAAACTCAAATACACAGTGGGCCAAAACTCAAAACTGGGACAGTCACAGGCCAACATTGATATTTATTGAAATAAATCTTCCTCCAGATATAACAATGAACCTTTTCATATGGGCCTTAACTAGTTTTGCTTAACAAACCAAGCGAACTTCTTTTCATCTCTTCTGCTTTCTGGCACCTGTGAGTCACGTCCATGTCCTTGGACTTGTCTTGGTGTTTCGTTTCATAGTGTCCTTGGTTCTAACCACATTGGCTCCACATACAAGACAAACAGCCCTGTCTTTTACATATGTAAACAGATATTTTGCTTCCCACCTGCCTAGAAAGCTCGTTTTCTGCCTTTCTTTAACCGTTTTTCAGAGGGGAGCACGGTGCCAATATTAGCATAAGGTCGCTCTATTACTGCTGTCAACAGAGGAGAGGGCGTTTATGGGTCTTGTCATGATTTTTGCACCAAAACACCAGCAGAGCATTCTGGGATTTGTAGTATTAGCAGTACATGTGGGGTAGGCTCCAATACTGGAGGGCCTGCTCCAATTGTCCTTTGGTATGGCTTCACGGGCCAAATATAATTACACTGAGGGCTAAATTTGGCCCGCGGGCCAGAGTTTGACACCTATGTCTTAGATCATTGAGTATTATGTAATACACTCTTGTGTCACTTTATTTATTTTTGAATATCCAATGACTAGAAATGTGTTAGTTTTCATTCTATTGCAATAAAGATCTACATTCTATATTGTTACATACTACATCCTTTGTTTTAAGTTCATTTCTGTGAAACAAATTACTTGGGGAATTGTTGGCAGTGGACCATACCACTGTGAGCTATGGGGTGGGTTCATTTGTTATGTACAAGTGCTTTCAGTACCTTATGATATTATCTAACATTATATAGTTATACTGACAGTAATTCTTATTTTTCCTCAATAAAAAAAGAGGATCTGCACTCCCTTCTCACTCCCTTGTTTCCGCCCATGGTTACATTGATGTGACAGCACAATTATTGGCGGGCAATGCCACCCAAGGCCCCACTTTTTGCCACATCCCTGCTCTTGTATCTGTTAATGCTTGTTCTAATAATAAATCCTGGGGAATATACTGTACGCCTCTCCTTCTGCTGCAGCGACTGTAAGGTGCACTGATTCAGACGATGCTGTTAAATGCCAAATATGTGTAAGTACTGACTCATAATGCTGGTCCCACTCCTTTCTCCTCCTCAGGTCTGACAGTAGGTGGAACGTCTGCTCTGATGGGACGCTGACGTTCATCTCCACCTTGAAACACAGCATGTGGTTTTCCTCCAGTGTGTACAGTCTGACCTATCAATTAAAGACATCCACAGAGAGGAGGCAGGTTCCGTGTCTATAAATAGTATTCATTTCAGGTAACTAACTGGTGATTTTATATGTTTTGGAATGAAAACGTTATTATTAAAGAACCCATTTAAAACAGTATGACCCATATTTTGAGCACTGATTGTGCAGTATGCTGGAAAACCCCAAAAGCTGTAACTATTCAACAAGCTCTACCCAGAACAGATATGCAAACATTTCTGACCTTGTTTTTCTCAGAAGCTAACACCCAGTTGTTCCTGTTGTCCATTAATTTCAGTGCCGAGACATTGTTGTAGCTCAGGTACATCTGAAAATATATAGTGTTACTTGAATCCATAAGCTCAAATACAGTGGCAATATCTTGCTCTGAGTGTCTTTGTTAACAAAAAAATAAATAAATTACAAAAATACCTGGTTACTTGGATCCCAGGGCACAGACAAGGGCACTTCAGTTTGCTTGCAGGAGATAATATATTTCCTGTAAACATGAAGGACAGCAATGATATACTGTATCTTCAGGCACTTACAGAAAGACCAAAAACATAACTGCTTTTACTCTAGCAATGACCCTACAAAATAGAGGAATAAAGATTGCAGTGTTTCACAGTTGAACAATGAACTCATTATGCTTGCTCGACTCTGCAGCAAAGTCTGCTCAGCTGCCCTGCCAAGTCATTAGCTCCTGCAAAGTATTGTAAACAATGGATTCAATCATATAACAATAAATAAATAAATGAAGCGATGACACTGTTTCAGTGACCTCCAGTTCCAATCATGCACCATGATTAATAACATGTTTGCATACGAAAGGTTCAAGATGTAATTTACATAATGCACTAAGGGAGTAGATGCATCGTGACTCTTCTAGGATCCAGAAATATTATTTGTTTGTTTATTTCTTGCAAATGGGCTAAGCTGTACGCTGTCAATAAAATACATATCTGCAATAAACAACAACCACTTCTCTGACACATAAATGAGGCTTAATAAAAAAAAAAAAAAAGGGAGCCATTATGCTTATTTTTTTGCTGCATTTTTTTTCTACAGAAGCTACAGAAGCAGCTTTGCATTATTCACACGACAAAATAATCCTTAGTTATTCTATACTGGTCCTTGTTCATGCAGTGCTTGAAAAAAGCAGTTTTAGCTCACCCCCCCTCCCTCTAAGCCAACATTCCTCTGATTGGTTGCCCCTCAAAAACAGAAGGTTTGAAGATCATACACGTGGGGCCGCTGTGCTCACAGCCAGAGCTGTGGATCTGGAATGACCATATTAGAGATATCTACTCTCAGAGATATAAGAACCTTTAACAGTGTAAATATGAAACTATACAAAAACAGGCCCTCTTTACAGAAGATACTTACCTATCCAGGCGAATCTTCTTTCGGGCAATAGCTTCTTGAAAACGTCTTTTTCCGTCCTGTAAAACAAGGCATATCCTAAAATTTAAATCCCTACAGTATGTATGCCTTTTATTAATGTAAAAAATATTTATTTATTTTAGATTTCAACTTCATCTGTCTCTAAGAGATTCTAAAATTTAGCAGTAAGTCACTCAGAAAACTTACCACAGGCTCCGGTCGTATCCGTGCTAACGTGCACGGTTTCCTGTCACTGTCCAGCACCTCAAAGGTCATAAAGGCACTATTTATATGGCGCAGAGGCTCTCCACCCTGGTAGGCTTCAGCACATACTCCCACCTCCATGCTAGTGTGTGCAGGGATGTGTGCAGAAATGTGGGTTAATGAAAACATGTGCACACTCCCAGACATACAGGAAACAGCATACAGCACTCTAAATGTTCTCATCACAAATGAGAACATTAAATACTTGGTGAGTTATGATGAGTTATAATGTGTTGCTTCACCTGTGCTTGAAGGCATTGTTAACAATGGCTTTCAGTACGAGTCTGTCCCCAATGTGAGACGGCCCACGAAAATGGAACATGTCTATCGACCTCAGGGTTGGATGAGCGTTACACAAGCGACTAGATCACAATGTAGGAAAAAATAAAAACACCATTTAAACTGGATTCGTTTGACCTCAAATAATCTTTTGTCAAAAAAAGAACTTTTTTTTCCCTTTTTGAAACTCACTTCAATCTCCTTCCCCCCTTTTTTTAAATGAGAAAATTGATACAAGTTGCATATCTGTGCAGCAATGGCTGCTAGCTGTAGCACTTGCCAGTTTGTTAGGTACGCCTTGATGGTACCAGGTCTGCCTTTTGCCATCAGAACTGCCTTAAATCTTTGTGGCATCGATTCAACAAGGTGCTAAAAACATTCAACAGTGCTCTTGCTCCATACTGACAAAGACAGTTGCTTCAGATTTGTCAGCTGCACACTGATGTCGGCTGCACACTGATGATGCGACTCTTCCATTCCACCACATCCCAAACGGTGTTCTACTGGATCGAGATCAAGTGAGTGTGATGCCACTTGAGTACAGCAAACTCTTTGTCATGCTCATTATTATCCTGCTGGAAGCAGCAATCAGAAGATGGGCACACTGTGGTCATCATCAATACCCGGGTAGGGTGTTGCTTTTATTGCCTAGACAACTGAAGCACATGGGAAATGTGATCATTTTTGGACCATTCTTTGCAAACCCTAGAGATAGCTGTGGGGGGAAAGTCCCAGCAGATCAGCAGTTTCTGAAATACTCAGACCAGCCAGAAGGCACCAACAACCATCCTACATTCAGTCACATAAATCACCTTTCTTCACTACTCTGATGCTCAGTTTGAACTTCAGCAGATTGACCATGTTTACATGCCTAAATTGACTGGGTTTCAGCCATGTGATTGGCTGATTAGATATTTACATTAACCAGTGAGTGTAAATCTTCTTATCTAACTCTTACTAGGCAAACATTTTTTTACTCTTCAAGTGCATACCTTGCTGCAATTGTAGCAACATTTTCCATCCAGGCCATGATCTGGCCCCCAAAAGTGCTGACTTGGTGGTTGGCATGGGGCGGAAGCACCAGCTCTACGCTCTCAACACGTGTCCGCTCAGCTGGCACAGCGTCCTGATACTCCTGGCATTCTCCTGATGAGAGCACAAAAACAAGCGCCTTTAAATCAACCTGCTTTTTTTTTTAAGTGCTGTGTGTTATAAAGCCTTATATCTGTACCCAGCTGAGCTGTGCTGCTGCTCAGTAGGTCTGTGATAATCTCAGCATGGATGAGCCTCATCCTCCTCCGCTCTGCTGCCAGGCTGTACTCCATCTGCTCCATTTGTGTATGAGGAATCACCTGCTTCAGCTGTACCTGTAAGCATATAACAGAAAACACAGATACCAGAGATTCTGAACCAGCTTTATACAAATCTCTCTGTGCTCATGTTTTAAGCCATGATCTTTACCTTCCCAGCTTCAGTTCTTCTGGCGACAAATGTAGCAAAGGCATGGCAAACCTTCCACTGTTTGTCGGTGTAAAGGTCCTCGCACGTCACTAAAATGCCCACCTGTGGAGAAAATCATCTTTAAAGTCATTACATTTTTTTTCTTGCTTAATAAAAAGCTTAAATATCCCGAAAGCACAAAGCTCCACGCACTAACCTCCATACTGGATGTGAAAGCTCTGTTGACCTTTGCTATGATACTGACAACCTTTCCTACCCTGGAGGAGACACACAGATGCAATTCTTTACTATCAACATGGAGCAGTGATTGTACTGCACACAGTGTGAAACTTCTACGCTACGAGACGTAGTTTTCAGTCAATAGCAAGACGTGTTTGACTATGAATGTAGACTTTTATTTTCATGAGGCATCGTTTTTGGGACCCTTGCAGAGTATTATAACTAATGACTGTCTTTCATCTTTAGTAGCATTAGTCCTTTAAACTTTAATGAAAGTTGGACATTTTATCCAAAAAAGACCCTTTTTTCTCTCCTTTACTGGCACTGCATGCAATGTGTTCTGTCTCTGCAGTCATTACTCAGTTTGAACGAAACCTTGGCAGACAGTATTGAGGGTAATACCTTACCCTATGGTGTGTTCAAAATGGATGTCATCCACCGATGCAGTGATACAGGAACAACCTGCATGTCTCTCAGCTGGGAGACGAGAGATTACACAAAGAATGAGGCGGTGCAGCAGAAAGCACATGCAAGATAGCCAAAATTTAAAAAAGGGATTGTTTACACTGTGTTTACAAAATATAAAACTGTAAAGAAATAATTCACCAAGTGGCTTCATAGTGTGGTGGTTTACACATTTGATTAACGAGCAAACGACCCTGTTTCTGAACACACGAATCCCACTGGGAATTGTGAACATTTGGCAGGTCTGGAGTTTGTTATTCCATGTTGAGATTATTGTTAATCACTGGTCACTTGTCTTAACAAAGCTTCCTTGGAATGTCTGCAGGTTGCTGTGAATGCTGCTGCAAGGCTTCTGACTTAGTCTCCAGAGTGCAGTCCTGTGATATTTAGTTCAAAACAGTTACCAGTAAATAACTTAACAGCTTACGTTTACAGTGGTATAAGTTAGTTGATTTAGAAGTGATTAAAAGGATTAATTGCAGATATTTTCGATTATTTGTATGCTGTTTTAATAAGTTTATCTCTTAAAGGGCATCTGAACTGTTCATAAAAATGTGTGGATAAAATTTTCATTTATGCATAAATTTATATTTATGCATATATGAGTGATGTTTGGTTTTTTTTTTTGTTACTGTAACTTTAACTGACGGTCATGAGGTCAGTTTATCAGGCTGTGGGTGAGGTGAGAGGGAACCACACGGTTTTTTGACCTCTCTCCTTGACGTGTTTTTGGGTATGATGGATGCCTAACACACAGTTTTGCAAATTTTCTGTGACACCATTTCTTTGTTATGCTTAAACTTTTACGAGTGGTCCTGTGGATTTCTTCTTTTATTGATGTGGCTGACAATGAGGGAATTATTGAGAGCATCAAGCCGAGATCCACTGTGTGGAATCCTAGCGAATATCAGAGAACTTTTGCATCCACACATCCCCAGCAGCTGACTGGGGTCTTCAGGACCTGCTGGCTGTGCAGCACACAAAGCTGAGAGCTCAGGGCGACAGAGACGCTTGTGTGGCTATGTAGTCATGAAAGATGCACTGCACTGATGTCTCAGCTGCACGTGTACATGCATTCCTGTGCATTAAACTCAGTAAGGCAGGAAGTGTAGTGGGTGTGACAGTGATTGAAAAACAAACATCAAACACATTTAAAAAAAATCAATAATCAGACTTTAACGTATGTCCATTACTTCCACCTACATGACTTCACTGGAAATGATGGCAGATGGTTAATGGTGCAACCATGGTGTGTATTGCAGTTGTATTCAAATATTTTAGTTGAACAAGTCGCCAGAAGGAGAGTTGCAGAAGAATTTTGATGTAATCATTTAGTGTTATTTGCAGCTTTAATCTGGATTCGGAGCGAGGTGTTTCAGAGAACCTCCGATTAAACTGTAAATGTGAGAGTTTTTCTGAGCCTTCCCTACCAGATAAACAGGCTGTGGAGTCCATCCACTTGAGCAGCTGTCCAACACTCAGCTCCCCACAGTGATTGGCATGGCAGGGCAGCACAATCTGACTCATCTGCACTTCAGTGGGGTTTCTGTACACTTCCTCACTCTCCTGAATGAGCAGGGGGTCCAGCATGGTGTCTGAATCCTTATCTGCTGAAGTCATATCTCACAACTCTACAGAGAGGAGATATAAGAAAAAAAAATAGCCACCGCAGAACCAAGACAGTGTCCACTTGGTGCTAGATGTGATGGATATGATGCAAGTCATAACAAGCGTGACATTCACATCAAGAATGAGGAATATCTACCAAAAAAACCCCCCAAAAAACAGACATTTGTGAAGTCAACATGCCTAGATTTCATTCACTACCAAACCTGAAAACTGCAGGTTGATTTAGTCCAGCACTGCAGCATTAGACTTTAAGCTTTAAAATATTCTGCAACTGGGTTTGTCCTCTGAAGTATTGTGGTCTTAGACAACTTTGTGGTCTAAAAGTATGCAATTTGTATATAGTCTTTCTTAAAATTGCAGGTTGAGACTAGTAGCCATAACGAAAACTATTTCAAGGCATGCCACTAAAGGGGGCATTCATGGAATGTATTTGGGGGGGATAGAAGTGTTTGCCCACAGCTACCACTGCTCCAGTGGGGCGAACATTTAGTCACCTCGCTTTTAAGTTATCAGCGACCGCAGTGCAGTGACCTTTAAATGAATTATTAGAGCAATAACGCAAAATTTGTCACGACTAAATCAAGTATAAAAATTGAATGCGTACTAATTCAGCTTTTAAATGTGTTATTCTCTGAGAGCTACAACACGAGCGACGTAAACTTTCAACTGAAAATTGCTTACTCACTTTAAAACTTCCTGCTGAAACTGAAGTCGACAGAAAGTCCCGTTAGTGCCAAAGAGCGCCTTCTGCAAAGCATGAAGCCGACTGAAAAGGAACACAGTGTGACCCCGAAGCGGTGACTCTTCTCATTTCACCCATTCCTCAATAACACAACTGAATAAACACACAGAACGCAGCTTTAGCGAAAAGTTTCACCACTGGAGGGAGAACGAGGGAGAGAGACCATCCCCTGTAGTGGGTTTAGTATTTAAGGTGGAATTAGAGTGCGCTCATTTTGAGGGGCGATTCAAATCGCTATTCAACAAAACATATACAAAATTATTTCATGGGTACCTGAAAAAGTAAAGACTAAATCTAACTTTGTGTGTGTGTGTGTGTGTGTGTGTGTCTTGCAGCTTACTTTTGAAAAGTTAATGAAACTCTTGAAAACCAAACACTGATGGAGTCAACCAATT
>VOQJ01015437.1:5034-19223 GCA_015052665.1 Apistogramma diplotaenia
AGATTATTGAAATCACCATTTACAGTCAATGCGGATGGAGTAGAATAAGCAGCCCTTTAGCATTTGGGTTAAAGAGCCACAGAAAATATTTATCATGGTAAACTTACTTATGAGAGGTATGCCATTTCCAGTGATAGGCAGCAGGCCATTCATTATGAGCAGGAAAACGGTATAGCCCAGGATGAGCGTCATCTTAAATAAGGAGCGGTCAACTTCACTGGGAGGCAAGATGAAGCTGAAGAGGTCCACAGAGATGAGGTAGCAGCTAGGGAGCAGGAGGTTCACTACGTACATTGTTGGATGACGCCGCAATGAAAGCTGTGTCCAAATGTGGAGACATTTATAGAATTTAACTAATCTCACATATTTCTCTGTTGCTTTTATTAAATAGTATCCCATAAACATACACTGGCTTCTCCAGTTTAAAAGTCTGACACAAAGATTGTCAGTGTGCTTACTGCTGTAGGGATTAAATTATCAATTATAAATTATTAAATTATGGGGGACATGGTTTCTATAGGCAGTAGATTTTCTATGATGAATCATCTTTTTGTAATTATGTAAACTGTAGTAATTATTTAAGTATGTAAAGGAAACACTAAGCAACAGTTGTTATGAATTCAATCTTAAATACAGTCTGTTTCTCCCTGAGTTAAATATCTGGTAATGAAGACAACACTCCTGTTTGCAGTCCTCCATTTCTTCTTTTCCTGTAGTATGAATGACTAAATGGTTCAATAACATTATATTTTTAAAGTGTAATGCAAGCTTCTTACACTGAAGGAAATTTCATCAAAAAAGCCCCTCTCAGTAGACGATACTGTGTATTTATTTGCTGTAATTCCAAGTAATTCCCATTCACCCATAGATGTCATGACTGATTTAGAATAATCAAACACAATCTCTGCACTGTGTGGCAGGTAAAGCTGCAGAACATCATCTGCAAGGAAAACAAAGTTTTGTTAGATAAAGTTATTCATATTAATTTCAATATAGCTTAACTGCATTCAAAACTAAGCTACTCAGTGCACAGGGTAGATTGCAATAGATCCTCATGGACTTACGTACTCGTGAGTATGTATGAGCTGAAAGTTAAACTGCAGTTCTGGATGTCAAATGGAAACAAATAGATGTTAAGCTTGCAGGAGGTCACGGCTCTGACGGACTGTGAATCACTCACAATACCATTAGAATACAGGTAGGTATATGGGACAAATGGAGCTGTGTCTTCATCCATGCTGCAAGAAGATGAAATACCTTAACTGTAGAAACACAAGCAACCGTGTACTTATATTGTCATTAAATGTTTCAAACAAAACCATTTTGATTTTTTAAAATGAACGGAAATCTGATTTCAGAATAGAGAGAAGTCAGGTAGTAAATGCATGGAGAATGGGCTTAAAGTGACTGTAACCTGTGCTGATTTTCACCAGCATAATCAGATATCTGCAGATGATAGTTGATCATAGGCTTGAGAAAATTAGATTGCAGCATAATAGTAATGTTTGTTAAGAATGTTTCTTTATGTCTGCTAAATATTATAGGAGACATCTAGTGGATAACAGTGTTACCAAGCCATCACCCTATTATCAGGTTTTATTTTCAATGAAAATCGATGGAGTCACATCCCTAATACAGCAACATGCAATATGTGAATTGCTGAAGATGGGACTTACATTTCATTGATTATAATATCTGGTACCCACAGATTTGATCTCTGAACTGAAATTATTGTAGTACCGCACTCTTCTGGGTCCCATACGGTAAATTCACTTTCCCAGTTCTGCAACACAAATCATGCTGATATAATCATGCACGCAACAGGTCAGATACACTATATTTTTCTGATCCTCAAGCTAAGGATAGAGATCACCAGTTTAAATACTGCTTGAAAATTTACTATGAAGAAAATACTTACTAAATCTAGCCACAGATATGTTGTGAGGAGCTGGGAGACCTCGTCCTGAAAAAACCAAGATTAATTTGCATCCATTTCATTTAAACAATTTTCTTTCATGTTCGTTTTTTGGACCATTTTATGCATGTAGATAGGTATACATATGATCTCATACTGATTTGGTTTTAAGTTAATAAAGAGGTTATTTACCACTCCCAAGATGGCATACACGGTTGGGTAAATGCTGACGTTAGTGACGGTTGTTATATTCACCACAGGCCGAATGGTGCTCAGGTCGAAGACTGGCGTAAGAGCCTCCAGCAGTGAAGCTGTATCAGGGTTAGAGCAATGCAGCATGGTGGAGCTGCACTGAGCTAAAAAAGAAGGGAGAAACATGTCCTTGTGACTTGTAAAGGTGACTTCACATCGGCTTCACTATCTATCAGCAAATATATTTTTTGTCTCTAACTGCATTAATGCTCACAACTAAAACCTAAATATATAAATGTATGAGAACAGATTGGAAGTACAATAACATCTGCTGACTTTTGCCCAATTTTCTTTTTTTGTCAACCCTACATTTAGGTAGAAACTCTAGAGGTATACAGTAAAAATGTAACTGGTTAATATTAAAATGAAATTCTCAGTTGACTAGTTACATGGAGATAATCACAGTTTGTATTACAAGATTTCTGAAAATGTAAGTTTCTTTCTACAAGTGAGCCTTTATCTATTCTAAAGCATAGATCCAAACTTGACTTTTAACAGAAGAGATTTTCAATATCTGTTTTTAAATCATCAGTAAAAATGTATAAAATGTAGACAGCTTGGTGGATGACATTATTTCTTGAATACTTAGAAGACTAGCTAAGTTAAATGTCAAGGTGAGTTATGCTGGCAAAGTGAACAAGTCAAGTCAAGTGCAAAGACTTGAAATTAACAAGTGCACTATAGGGGCAACAATGAAACAACTCCCAAAACAGGACTGGTAGCATGAGGCGATACCTGGAGCCTACAGAGGCGGCACAGGTAGTCCAACTCCTCCAGGATGCTGCATCCTGGCCAGAAAGTTTTCTTTGTCTCCCAGCACAGTGTCAAGAACATGGAGGAGATTCCTTGAGAAGGCAATCACTCTATGGGAGGTGGACAGGGCCATAGAAGGTTCTTAACCCATCAACAGGAATGAGTAGCTGCTCCTTTATGCAAGGAAGAGCACTGCTAGAACACTACAAAAAAAAAAAACCTCCCGCAGGACACCTTTGTGAATGTCTCTGACCAAGTAAGTAATCAACACAGTGGAACCCAATTTGCATTTGCCAAAGAAAACCATAATTGGCAGGTTCACCACTGGCACCCTGTGGTTTTCACAGAGCATGTTCACCCTGAGCACACGTGACTGATGTGAAAGAGTTTGGACAAGCTAGGCAACGGCTAGGCAATGGCACCCTGAAGTCCATTAGGGACTGAGAATAAATCCTTGTATTGTCAGACCCTATGCTGGTGCAGGGCATCTTGGGTTCCACCTGTTGCATAAGAATGCCCGGCCTAATGTGGCAAGAGTATGCAGGTGGTTCCTGGAAGACGAAGGAATTGATAGCAGCCCCTGCACGCGCCTGACCTAAATCAAATAGAGCACTTCTGGGACATTATGTTTGGGTTCATTATACACTGCCAGGTTGCACCTGGAGAGCTGGTCCAGATCTGGGAGGAGATCCCCGAGTACAACATCGATCGTCTCATTAGGGGCATGCCCTGACATTGTAAGGCATGCATGCAAATATGTGGGGGCCATACAAACCACCGAATAGCATGTTGCTGCAATGAAATTTCAGTCGAATGGACTAGCCTGCCACATACATTTTCTCACTTTGATTTCTGGGGTGTATTTGAATTCTGCCCTGTATTGGTTGATAATTTTCAGTTATAAATATCCAGCATGATTTCCCCCCCCAGTAAATATTCAATGTGTTTTCAACTGTTCCTTTATTTTCTTTTGACCAGTGTATTTAGTTTTATTAGATAACTAACTTGAATGAGAACTGTGTGAAAATCACCTAAAAATGCAACAAAGAAAGGAGATTCAAGGAATCAATAAAATAAGAGATGTATATGAATGTAAATTACTACATTATAGAAACTGTACTTACCATGCAGGAGCAGTGAGATGAAGATGATTAGAGCCTTAGAAGGCCTGACTTTCAGCGGGCAGCACTAAAAACATTAACACTGTGTCAAAAGCGGTTCTTAGCCTGACTGGTATGCTACTGGAAGGCTGCCTGTAAAGATGTCTTCACAGATTTTATGTCATTATCTGGATTTATTTTTTAGTGAATATGTTAAAAAACATTTCATGGCTTTTGATTTTTTGCACTTTAAGTGTATGTGCACTTTTAGATTTAGAGGTAACCTATTTAAAAACCACGCTTCAAAAACCTGATGCCCACAAAGTCCCAGGAACAGGAAATCATTATATGACACCAAAATATGGAATAACAGTTTCTTTATTTAAGACAAAACAGGAAAAGGGTAACTTTTTATGTAACATAATGTAACACTGTCTTTTCCAGTCTAATAACAGCAAGGCTCTGCCCTGAATACCATAAAGTTTGGCAACCATTTCTACTAGGTTTTACTATTTCTTTTCTTTTCATTAAACACCAATCTACTGCATGCAGGTGATTTTATACTTGTTAACAAGTTAGATTTTTTTCTCTCATTTTTATTTACTGAGCACCTCTATGATTGCATATGCACTCAAAATTTCTAAAAATATTTGAATAATAATTCTTATGTATCTACCCATGCCAGGAACATTTGTTAAGGACTGTTTTTAAAGTTTATTGCTAAACCTACAAACAAAATTATTATTCTGGGGAACCAGTGGTGGTGGTAATTTTATTTTATAAATATATTAGCTTAGTTTCATTTAGCAAATGTCAAACTTTTTGTTAATGCCGCATTGAAAACGGACATAAAAACCCCCAATAAACATGAAAATGTTCAAAACATTTATCATAACGTTTAAAAAGATGTCAAAAACCGAATGAAACTTTTTAACAATTTTATTTTGTATACAATGTTTTCCTCCAATTTAAAATTGCACAATAACACAGAAGGGTTAAGATGACTTCTAATTAACGTAGCTATGCTAATTTAAAGACGAGTATGATAATATGACCATGTACTACTAGAAATAGGTCCAAAAATAATTATATGTGCTCCAAGACAGTATTTTATTCAAACCCTCTATAAAATTACAAAATATTAGTCAAAATGCAACAAACATGCAAGCCACTAGCATAAATGGAGATCTTTAGCCCTTTGAGAAACTTACGGGATCGACAGAAATCCCAGCTAGTGGCTAATTTTAAATGCCTGTAGAATTGCAACCACATAAAATAGAGCAATAATTATTTTTGCATATGAAACCAGAGGATTTACACTTACATATGATGCATTCACTTTCTCCCAGAGTGCTGTATCCTTCCTCTAACGGGTTTGCAAAAATCATGTAGCAAGCTCTAATAACAAAACGTACTCCATGCGCTTCATCATGTGCATCAGCATGTAGAGCTATGGCATTTCTGTAGCTAGCATAATAGGTTATGTACAGACTGAAAACAATTTTCAATTTCTTTGGGGATTCGTGCACTTGTTAGCTACCTTATATAGTTACTATGGATTACAGTCAGGGTTCTGAAGCCTTTCCCAGCTGTCATAGGGCAAAAGCATTCAATTTATTTATATTATATCCTGATTACAATTAACATTGACAATAGGCTACCTGTGTTTACAATTGCCATACTCAACAGAACATAAAGAAATGAACACAGATGTTTCATAAGTCATTGTAAAATCCATAACTTACACCAGTCTGCAAAAGTCTAAGAGCTAAGTGAAGGTTTTTTCACAAATAAAAGAATAAACGTTATTTGTCATACAAACTGCAAACAAACTAACAAACAAACTCAAATCATATTTGTTTCACCATACTTTGCACATCCACCTCTGACAGCAAAACCAGCTACAGCTATTTTGTAAATGTAGAATAAGGATTTCGTACACTGCTTATGCCACTTGAACACCATGATTAGGGCTCTGTGGGCCATTACCATTTGTTGCAGGATTCGTTCTTCATGTCTATAAAGATGCTTTAGTGATTTTGTCATAAAAATGTATTAGGATTAATTGAGTGATGAGCCACTGCTCTTTTTGCACATGAAGCTATATGAACAATATGTTGGAAAGACAGTGTTCTTTACAAGGTTCTTCAGTCATCTGCACACCATGTGGACAGAAAGGGGTGGGGATAAGACATGCCTTTTTCTTATTTTCAGGAGTGGAGATATGGACATTATTTTTATTCTTTTTGCACAGAAGGACAAGAGTATAATGGTGAAATGTTAATTGTGTCCAGGACATAAACAACTGAATTATGCTGCTAAGATAACTTCAACTCTTTGCAAGCATCTGCACAGACATTATGCTAAAACAAAGCTGGCCAAGAACCCAGAATGGTGCTAAAGCATGCATGCCAACTGCAGCCCAGCAGTCAGACCCTGATCTTCATCAGATAAGAGAGGTAGTGATGCGCAGTCAGGCTTGCAGCATTGTAGTCTCCATTTATACCTGTACATCTTTCTACAGTAGGAGCACTGTGGCGATCACTTTAAAGTCTCTTTAGGCTCGTTTTCAACCAACCTGGTTTTGTTGTCAATTTTGTGCTGCTGGTTCCATGTTCATAGGTAAACACATCATTAGGATATGCATTTATATTGGTGTGGAGCTGTAGCCTAAAGTTTATATTATTAACTGGTAACTATGTGACAATGCATTTTTGGTCATTTAACAGAATAACAAGAAAATAATGTAATGTCCGGTGTAACAAAATACTTTCTCCAGTGAGTAATTAAGTACTTATTACTTGTGTAACACATTACCTTCTTCAGCTTAATACAAATTATTATTTTGTTTAAACCAGCACAACCTAATTGGTATTCATTTGTTAACTCCCAACAACTGCTCCTATAATGAGATGTAAAGGATCTAGTAACTTAATAAAAATACACTACATTAACACTGGGATGTGTATAAACATCACATAACTCAGGCACACTTCTTTATTCTTTTGTCTAGGCATTTTAAGTTTTTTCATTTCACATTTTGCTGCAGCACCAGATAAAAAGGTTACATTAGATTTAAAGTCAAGGATCTGGTGTTTTTATATGCTGTACAATTACATGAAAATCAAAAGAAATTTGATTGCACTAACACACACAAATGACTTTGGATACTCTTTATGTGTAATTTCATCACATGTGGCTACATTTAAAGCTCTGCACTGTGAGTTGTACCTCTGATTAGCAAAGCCCATTTTTAGAAGGTTTATTTACATCATGTGAAGTTGAAGTTTTTCTCTGTGTCCTCCATCTGAACCCTGTGTTTATCTCTGTAGCAAACCTTCCTCCTTCCTCATTCTGTACATTTCAAAGGAAACATGAGCCACTAATTTGCATAATCCAGAATGTACTGTGTCTGTATGTGTGTGTGTGTGGATGTGTATTGGAATGAGCGCTGACTTATTCTCTGCATTCCCACATCTAATTATCCCAACTGGCCTGGGAACAGGGCCGACTCAATAAGCAAGAGAAAGAAGCTGGTCACACATGAAAATGGAACAGACAAAAACCAGTAGCTCTGCAGAGAAAGGCATGGAGTAAACGAAATATAAAGAACTCTATTCAGAACTGGGTCAATGTTTTCTATAGCTCCAACCATTTTTTTTTTTTTGGTGAGCTTGACAAAAATATATCCAAAACTGGCTGACCCAGGCAATTATGAAACCACAACTGCATAGTAGGTACCTCGCAGTTTTGTGAGAAGTGAAAGCCTCACTTTTTTGGCTACACTTGATTAGTTGTACATGTAGCAGGTTTGCTGAATAATCAGTACATCATTCATTTCACCCATTTTAAGTAATATGAACTGGACTCTATGACCTAGATTTAAGTATAAATTAATTATAAAATCAACAAATTAACATGGGCTTGAACCAGACTGTTAATACAACTGATGGTAAAAGGCATACTGGTTGCAACATTACACAATTAACTAATGTACACTGCTTAAATTGTAATTTTACAAATATTTTGTTGAATTTCTGCATTTTAAAATGTGCAGTTGAAGGAATTACATAAAATAAAAGCACAACTGTAAACATGTATATATAAAGTGTGTTTGTTTTAATCAGAAAAGGGAGTTCCCATTCTTAAAAGGACGCTCAAATATTATGACTCAGTACCACATCACAGAAGGTAAAAACAAACAACATTAAAGACAGAATATTCTGTGGGGTCAGACCTCAGGTAAAGCCCATGGTCTGATCTTGCTCACTGTCTGGCAGTACAGTCTTTGTAGTCAACATCATATCAAAAGATACTTTGTGACGCTGGCTTGTCGTCCTCTTCCTTATAATCAACAACAGCTAGGGGAGAGCGCGTTGCTTCTCCTAACTCTGTGATGTGTTGGTGATGTGTCTTCTCATCAGACAGCAGCCATGTTCAGGTTTAATCACCTAAATGAAGAAACAGTGAGTGCTTCTGTTGAACATTCATTTGATAAATATCTAACTCACAGAAAGTCAAAGTGACCTCTTAAGACTTCATATTGTATCAGTTTTATTTAGGTCAATCCAAGTATCATTTAATTTTGTTTATTTGCTAAACACGTTTATTTCCAACTCAGTATAGAGAAAATATATCTGTCTTTGTCTCAAAGTTTAGTAATGCATTGTAGGAAGACTTTGTCAAACTGCAACTGCAGTCTCAACTGTTCTTAGAAAGTTGAGCTTGTTTAGAAGGTATCAGCTGTAAGGAAAATGCAGTACAAGCAATTCACCATACTAGAACACTGCACTGAGCCTTTTCTGGGATGACGATTAAACAAAAACATTAGAAGTTTTCCAGTATCTTCATCTTTGGTTCAACTCAGTTATAATAGAGACTCCACAAACAGGGCAAGCAGAAACTGGCAGAAGCAGACAGACAGGCTCTCAGACTACTGAGAGCCCAAGCTTGGCAGAGATCCGATCCACATGAGAGCCTCCTTAGATCAGAATCCTGCCTTCACTTAGGCATGCAGCTCCACTACCACCTCCCCTCCTCAACACCCCTCTCTCCATCTTCTCGATGCCTTCCTTCATCTTAGCCTCCCCCTCATTAAAACTCTTAATTGACTCATTCACACCTGCTCATGCACTGACTCATTTGGGACAAGCCTCCACCACCGGAGCAGATTTTCTCATCAACTACGAGTTCACTCCGGTGAACACTGTCCTTCACTCACCTACAGGGCAAGACAATGATCTGAGAATGTGTGTGGGAGTGGGTGAAGATAAATGTGTTTTAATGCAGTCAATATGTGAGACAAAGATAAACAAATTTAAGACTTCTTACTAATTAAAGAGTAATCTGGAAATTTGTTACTGTAACATTCTCAGTGATGTTCCAGACTTTTTAGTCAACCAGACTGGACTTCGTGCTTACAAATTTAGCTTTTGTCACCACCATACAATATAAAATACTGGACATACCAGTACAGGATGATCAAGTTATAGTAAAATACAAACTGATTGCTTAAGGGGAAGCACTTGGGGAAAAAAGGGGAAAATCTGACAAAGGAAAGTATAATTATAAAAAAAAAAAGATTATGTAGCCTGAATTTTGGATGGGATAAACTTTTAAAGCCCTTAATTTTTGTAATTTTCCTCCACTGCCATCTTTCCTTTTTCCTTTGGCCTGTCTGTACTACCACTAATACAGTAAATGCATAATCAAAACCACATTTCCTAAATGTAAATGGTAACCTTTTTGAAGCAGCAGGAAATGAGATTTCCCAAAATACACCACAGAAGCAGGTCAGTGGAAGTAAATGGCCAGTTGTTAAGTGTCCAAACTGCCATCCGTCACACAAAGACATATCCTGTCCTGCCAAGGTCTATGTCACAAGTACATCATTCTCTCTCGCTGGTAATGTTCATGCTTTCTCTCGGCAGTCTGTAGCTGGGTCTTACCTTTTCTAGTCTCCAACCTATTCAGTTTCCACAAATGAAGTCCTGGAAGCTGCACAGAATAATCTCAGTCATACTGTGACCCTGCTTATTAGCCTCAGCTGTTAATGTTTTTAGCCTTCTTTGTTTCTTTTTCCTCCACAATGCCAGTACATTCGGTGGCTTTGGTAAGGTAATAATGTGCCATCTTGGTATAAAAGGTCATAATGCTAAGGTAGAGGTCCCAACATGTTAAATTTGATTTATTTATATAGGCCGATATCACAAATAGTAACTTTTTTTGTTTGCTTGTTTGTTTTTAGGGAGATTGCAACACTGTACACTACATAACACCCTCTATACTCTGCTGAAATAGGTAATCCTCAAGGTCAGTAACATGGGAGGGCTCTTCCTGAGTGGATAAAATATAAATAGAGTTGGATGTAATGCCTCTAAAAACTACTGGGTGGATTGCCATGAAATACCGTACAAACATTTACTTGTCCTTCAGGTTGAAATGTATTAAGGTTATCCCCGGACTTTTCAACCATCATCAGGTGAAATCTTATCTTCCTTCAATCCTCTGCTTTCTGAACAAATGCCTTTAAAACTAATTCCATAAACTCAGCTTCACTGCCTCAGAGAGGTGAGAGCACAGCTGTAAACTCGAGCTTGTGTCACAATAATTTGAATTAAACAAAACCATGAATTTGATCTGTTAGATAATCTTTGTATTTGAAATGGTTAAACTGCTGATGTCTTCTGCCTTAGCAGCTTTACAACAGCTGCAAAAATGAGGATAAACGTATGTAAAGGCTCTGATACCACTTGTTTTACTTGAAAACACTGACAATCTTCAATCGTGTCCAAAATGTGTGTTGTGTAACAAGATGATTCATGTGGCTGGTTTTGTGCATGACTAACCTTACTCTGAGTTTATCTATGATGAAACTGTTACCTCTGCATTCATAGACAAAACATTTAAAGTCTCATTTTAGGAACTCTTTCTACCATCCCTTCCCACCCATCAATTTTCATTTTGACATTTTTTAAAGTAATTTGTCTTTAATAGTTAGACCTGTGTGTGGCATAATATATTGCAGTCAATAAATTATTTGACAAAGTCGCAATGGGCTCAGGCTGCTAAGATGAATTTGGTTTAAATTTAATAAAGGGAATCAAGATGCTTTAAAGCGTTTATTAATCATCAGCAGTCAGCTGGATTATTGCTGTGCATTAGTGAATCCAATAATTGAGACTCATTTGCCAATATGTCTATTGACAGGGAGCAAAAGGAAGTAAGCTTTTAATGTTTTTGACTATTTAGGGCATCAAGATAAGATTTTGTTTGTGCTCTAAATAATTTGATATACTGAAGATATTTTCATAGAATGGGATATTTGCTTAGTCTCAAATTTTCCAAGAGTTGCTTCATAGTAAGATTATGATTAAATATAATCATAAGCAAGAGAAAGAAGCTGGTCACACACAATTAAATATAAGTATGTTTAGGTCTGAGGAAAAGTCATTACAAAGGTAGAGCAAAGGGTCAAATCAGATGAGTGCAGGAAAATGTTGCAAATTGATACTTTTACTTCCACCACAGAAGTTTTTCGCAGTATTTCCATACATGTGTCATTCTGTCTGTAAAGACAGTAGCTTAAACATTTTTGAATACATTTCTGATAAAATATTTGTAACAATTTATTAAAATTTGGTTTATGTTCACCAAGGACTTCAAAGTCAACTTAATAAATTATTAGTCTGAAATTGACAAAAAAGCTGTGCAACTTTCACTTACTGTAAACATATACTGTAGAAAGTACCATATAGTGATTTAAAATATCGTGTCACATTTGACCTTTGACCTCTCCTTTAATGTCAATAGCTTGATCTGAAGATCAAAGTGGTAATAATATTATACATGAACGAAGCCATTTAAAACTATGTTTTTTGCGACCCTGCTACCCTTATCTGATTTTAGTGCACTACAAATTTCTTAAAGTACATTTAAAAATAAAAAACAAAACAAAATGAACTTATAAAAAATATAATACTATTCTCTTAGAAAATACAATACTAACAATACTATTACCTTAAAAGTAAATGCCCAAAGACTGATCTGCTTCGGTGGAGGTTTGTCTTCTCAAAGTGCTTCTTGTTATTCAAGTTCTACCTTTGGAGAAAATGACTTAAAAATGCAAACATCTGTGTTCTTGTGTGTTATAGGCTTTTGTCATGGCCTCCTGTGTGTTTGGATGGTTTGTTACTGGTTTGTCTCTGTCCCGTCTCTGTGTCTTGATCCTGTTTAGTGTCTTGTGTGGCGTCAAGTCTGCATGCATTTGGTTAGATTACTTCTTGTTTTATTTTGATGGTCTTGTGCTCCCCGTACTTTGTGTTTTGTTTTGCTTCCCCTGTGTTATTAGTTTCATTTGTCTCATTACTAATTACCTAGTGTGTGTATTTAAGTCACGAGTTTTCCCTGCTTGTTGTCGTGTCCTCGTTAGATTCCTGCTGTGTGCTCATGGTTCTAGATTTATGTTTTTACGCAAGTTCATGTCAAGTTCATGTCAAGTTCTGTCGCGTCACATTAAGTTAAGTGAGTTGTTGTCAGCACTGCGGACTCCTGCCCAGCCACTTTATGAATGTTCTTATTCACAGTCCATCATGATCTCAATAAGACCCTTTGAGATTACTGCAATATTATTTTGACCAGTGGCCACATCCATCTATCCATCCATCCATCCATCCATGAATCCATCCATCCATTTTCCAACATATAATAAACATATAATCATTATAAGTTTATTCCTTGTACATCATTTATAATTATAGTTCATTGATATGCCTGACGTGCCACAACAACCGAAAGCTCGATTTAAAGCTCTGCTAGACAGAAATATGGAAAAACAATAAATAAAGAGCTTCTGCATAATCCAATATCATCCTCTGGCTTTTCTATTGTAATCATTAGAATTAACCTAAACACAAATGCTAAAAGAAATAACACTTTTGTGGGACTCAAACCCCACTCTCACAGGTTAAGATCATTCTGTTGCACTACCCCCATTCATACTACTGTCTTGAACAGGTCTAAAAGTCTCCTCTCAGTCACTAACTGTCTGAAACCTCACTGAAACAGCTGGTGTTACATGCTGAGACGCTAATGCAAATTTTTCTCCCCCAGTGATTTCAGAAATACACTGATCAAGCATAACATTATGACCACCTGCCTAATATTGTGTGGTATCTGGCACCACGATGTTAGCAAAAGAGCCTTTAAGTCCTGTAAGTTGCAAGGTTGGGCCTCCATGGATCAGACTTGTTTGTCCAGTACATCCCACAGATGCTCGATTGGATTGAGATCTGGGGAATTCAGAGACCAAGTCAACATCTTAAACTGCCATAGTCTGCAGGAAAAGCAGACTGAATGTTGAGAGCTGGACCCAAATGCAAACGCATAGATGCAGACAGAACTTAACAAAAATCAGGCCATTTATTTGGCAGTTGACAAAAGCACAGGGTGGCAACAATCCAGAAGGTGAGACTGACTGAAACTAAAAAATATGGCCACTGAAACTCACTGGCTTGAACATAATGCTAAGAGAACAAACTAAGGACAGAGAAACACTAGGGCTAGGGGAACAGGAACAGACAAACTGACATATGATGTAAACATTAAATAAACCAAGAATGGACAAGGAGCAAACTAATGCCCTAAAGAATACACAAAGAAAATATAAACATTAAACAAGCCAGGGATCACAAAGAATAACAAAGTAAAGTAAAATTCAAAAGTCCAACAATCTCAAAACACTGGGTAACAGCCCCAAGACCACGACAGGAACTCACTGTTGTGCTCCTCAAATCATTCCTGAACCATCATTACTTTGTGGCAGGGTGCATTATCCTGCTGAAAGATGCCACAGTCATCAGGGAGTAATGTTTCCATGAAAGGGTGTACATGGTCTGCAACAATGCTTAGGTCAGCGATACGTTGATGGCAGAACCTAAGGCTTCCCAGGAAAAGATTACCCACAGCATCACACTTCTCTGCCGGTGTGTATTTTTCTCATACCTGGCTCCGGGAATTCTCCAGGTATCCAGGTGATGTAAATTAAAAAAAAAAAAAAGTAAATAAAATATATATATAAATATGTGTGTGTGTGTGTTTGTGTGTTTTGTACCCCAAATTTAAGGTTTCTTACAGGGTTTATTTTCTTCACACACAAAAACACCAAGTTT
>VOQJ01015443.1:0-11107 GCA_015052665.1 Apistogramma diplotaenia
GACAACCCCCCCACTAACACAAAAAATAGTATAACCCCCCCCCCCCCCCCCCACACACACACAAAATTACAGAGCAGAGGAAGCAGGTTTACACCTTCATATTCAGGTGTGATAACACGAGACCAGTTTCTTCCCAGGAGAGAACATTCCAGAGAGGTTTGCCAGGAGAAACTCCACTTTCTGACAAAGAACATGACAGCATAGCACCACATCTAAGTAAAAATCAGACACAGCACATCAACCTCAGACCAGTTGTCAGCACAGAGATACAGTAGAGGGCTTGTTTTTTGCTGCCAGGGAACCTGGACGTCTTGCAGTCAATGAGCCGACCAAGAACTCCTCTGTATACCAAAGTATTCAAGAATCAAACATGAGGCTGTATGTCCCAAAACTGGGTTTTGGGACATACAGCCTCTGGGTCATTATGGAGTTCAACTGGGTCAAGTCCCAGAGGTCCAGTGTCCACTCCTCTACGGGTCAGAGCTGTTGAAGGGGAGAAGAGAGATCTACTGTATAAAATAGTAGGCAGGTGGTTTTAAAGTTATGGTTATCACTGTAAGTGGGCTCTCAAATTTGTAGCCCAAAGTAAGAAACTGAAGTATTAACACACTGTTTCCATTAATTTGGGTTTAGACACACAGCAATTACTTAATGATAGTGCTAGCCAATGACATTTCTGAAAGGAGCCCCTGAGTGCTAAATAAAGGCCAAGCCTTCAAATGTTAAGCCCTGGAATTATTGTTTAGAAATCAATAAATGCTGTTTTGAGACTTAATTATTGCAGCCAGTGTCAATCTCTTTTCCCAAAAAGGACGGAATGATCGTGCTATATGATTACCATTTCCCACAACATTAAAGTTTCATTGTCCATGTTTTAATCCAAATACTCGGCTGCTATGATCTGCTGTGTGAAACCTGTTTTAATCTGAAATACGGCTGCATTTCTATGATCACACGTCAAACAACTACACAGAAGTAACGTGAAAGAAAAATATGTGCATACATGACATACAGTACAGTACCTGACATGGCATTGAAACAGATTGTATTTGTGGCTCAATGAAAGCTTTTATACTTGCTGGATCCAACACCTGAGGATGTCTTCATCATTTACTGTAAAGAAAGTATTCTCCATTGAATGTCCAGGAGAAACATTTTGCCAGGGAAAAATGAGCTACAGAAACAGTACAGACACTCAGCAGAAAATCGATCACAATCATATATTCAGCTTGTTTTCTTTTAACATGACTGTTAGCATCATATGTCAGTGCCTACATATGGTTTATTTAACAGTGTTTGAGAAACGTTTGCTAAATGGTGTAGTTCCAACTATTTTAGGAAATTTGTTTCTTTTAAAAGTATTGTGAGTTCTTAAAAACCTCTGAAGAGCTACCTTAGAAAGTAGGTCAGGGGAAGAACACAGACAGGAATATCAGGTTTATCCTTTAAAGTGTTAAATATTCTGTTTATCTTATGTAATCAGGTATACCTCCCGTCTGTGTGAATGTGTCATGCTGTGTGGCAGCCAGAGCTGGACCCAAATGCATGACTCAGGAGACAGGACATGAACTCAAAAAGGCAGCTTTAATCCTGGAGTCTCTTCAAAAATGCAAAATATAAAAAAAGAAGAAAAAAAAGAAGGCAGGACAGACTAGAACCAGGAATGTGAACCTCAGATTCAAAGGACAAACATGGAACAAGGGAGCACACAGCATGAGGGACAACTCAAAAAAGGGCAACAATAAATACACACCAGATAATGAGGGGAAAGGAAATGGGAGGGGGGGTAGCACAGCTGCAGTTAATCATTGAAGGTGAGACGAGGAAAGTAGCACTAAACACAAAGCACGAGAGAGCGACAAAATAAAACAGGAAATAACTTAATGTGGGAACAGGAATGCAGACTTGAAACAGAACAAAGGAAGGCAAGAACACTGGGGGAACACCCATCCATCCATCCATCCATCCATCCATCCATTCTCTACCGCTTATCCTGTTCAGGGTTGCGGGGCGCTGGAGCCTATCCCAGCAGGGTACACCAATATAACACAAACCGAGAGATCTCATGAATCAGGGAATTCTTTTTCTTTATTCCCCTTCCTCATGCTAAACCAGCCATCTCTAACTCCCGGTCTGCAGATTACTTTTTTGATGTTCCACCATACCCTCTTAATTAGAGGAGAAAGCAAAAGGTTAAAAAGTATAAAGGAAGGAAGAAATGTAGTAATCTCCATTTTCTCAATTTGCAAAAATTTTGCATAATTCAGTTTCTTAAACAATCAAACAGTTGCTTTGTCTTGATTACTTACTTATATGGTTGGCTTTTATTTTGAAATACACAAAGGGAAAATGGCTTTAGTCTAGTAGTTGAATGTTCAAAGGAAATGTGATATAAGTTTCTGGATTATGTTAAAAACACCAAACTGGGAAACTTGTTACTGACACATGAAAGAAATCAATTAAATTAAATAAATGATGATTTAACCCATTCACAGCAAAAAATGAACACTGCTGGGAATTGTTATCATTTTGATATAGGTATTTACTGTTACTATTTTTATATAATTTATTAACAATTATATCAGTCACACATAGTGGATTAATGAAAACTGTATGCTTCAGATTGGTAGGATAGAGCCAAGGCCTGGTATGTTTCCTCCTGGTATGCTGGAGGCCTCAGTGGGATTCAGGTACATCTTTGGTTCACAGGACATTGTATCACCTCATGTTGTATTTCATTTCTGTTCAGTTCTGGTTATACCGCACCAAACCACATGCTGTAAGGTAAAGACACTACAATCAGGTCACTTTATGACACTGTGCCCCTGAAACTGAGTTCTGCAGACCCACCTATGTTTGTGTAATATCAGTTAGTGTGGGTGTAAACCTTAGCTAAGTGGGAATTGTCCAAAGAGTGTTTTAATATTAGAGGTTTTAGTTGGAAGATCCATCATTATGATGTGTGCTTCTTTAGCCCATGTGGGGAAGAAATTGGAAATGAGCCCAAAGATGATTGGTCTGCATCAGGCTTCAGGGGATGACGCTTTATGCAAATTGAGAGGGGTCAAAGGCAAGTGGGCAGAGTTATGGTTGCAGGTTATAAAGTGATGTGCCTGCTCTTTGTCTCGCTCTCTACTTCCTGCTTCTCTCGTCGTGTCATCTTCTCTTCCTGTCTCGGCATCTTTCTGTTTCTCTTTTCCCTTTACTCATCTTTTCTCCTCTCATTTTTCTTTCCTTTATCTGTGTATTCTTGTCTTAAGTCTGTTAATATCAGTGTTTTAGGTTTTTGTGTTTTGTGTAACTAATATGTCTAATAAAAACTTTGGTTTTAATTGAGTTTGAGTTTTGGGCCAAAAGGAATGTGGGGGCCCCTAAAATCAGGACCCACCAACATGCTTGGGGCCTTTTTGTGTTTGTAGTTTTTGCCATGTTGATGTAGATTGCATGGAACAAATTCTGACTGATGTAACGATGGCGTCTCATACAGGCTGCCAGGCCCCATGGAGTTTGGGCTTATTATACAGTTATATTATTACAGTAATATCCCGTTTCTGCATCACTTCACTTCTAAGAAGGAAACCCAATGGGGGACAAAGCCTAAGGCAAGAACGCAGAACAGTTAATTATATCTTTTATTGCTATGTGCTCCCCATTACAGCAAACAGCATCAGTAGTGTACACTTCAATCTACACAAAAACATAGTAAAGCAAATAAACAGAGGGTGACTTATGCTCATGACGATCCAGTACGTCAATGCATGGAAAGCACAGGGGTATTGATACAGTACATGGAAGATCTATGCAATAACAGCTGTCTGCGGCTCAGGGATTGTCAAGGTAACATCTACAGCTATTCTATTTATCATTACAAGCTCTCTATAGCATTAGCAGCAGAGTTTATAGGCAGCAAGTAAATGATGTGAAAAGAACTGGGGAGAAAAATGAAAACACTGACAACTACAAACAGCATAAAACAGCGTTGCTGATGTACTGCTACTACACTATTTATGTTTCATTGGTTAAAATAAAGCACCTGTCTGGTCAGTTCATGCTGCTGTGCTGCAACAACTCTGGTAAAAACGTCTACAAAACAGCTGTGAAAAAACAGCTTTCTGACAAGTAAAACATCTCAAAATTGAGCATGTATATTTACATCTAATTGTTTGCATAAAACAATGTCATTTCTAATCTATAATATTTGTTAAAAAGCACAAATCTGCTTCCGATTTGAAAATATGGTTGAAGAACGAGGTGATCAGTTTTCAATGGTTTCTCCGTGGCAGCTTTCTGACAAGCTGCTGCACATACTGTAACAACAAAGCAAAACCCTTTAACTTTCAATAAATATTTATGCACTCAATGCTATATACATGTTCTATACATTGGCACACAGGAGTGAGTGTGGATGGTTACAAGCTATTTGCTGAAAACACAAAACTGTGCCTTTGCTATTGCAGTCAGATGCATGGTGGTTGCAAGGAAATCCTTTTTTGTAATAAATAGCTTTCTGTCTCAAAACCCTTTTTCCACCTTAAAAAAAGCCATTGATAAAATACTTTGGAAAAAGAAACATGTTCCATTTACAGTAAGAGTCTTTTAAAGATTCCAGCTTATTGTGCTTACAGTTAGACTTTATTCCTGCAAACATAAAATGTACCAGAGAACCCTGTTCACACTGATTATGGATGTAACTATGTCTGAGGGCCATAACAAATTTTTTTTTTATTAAAATTGAATGACATAACTCTATACTGGCACACTCTGAAAGGGTTGAGCAATTTGCCAAAGTCACTACTCACAGCTCTCCAGCCTTCTGAGCACACTGAGAGCTGAAGAAACGGCTCGGCGGTGAAGAAAGTCAGACTCCAGCAGCCTGAGATGGAGACTTCTGAGCTAAAATAAGAGTAAGTATTCAACTTCACTGCACGGGCAGAGTGCACTGGGATGCTCTGATGCTACTTAATGTGCTTAAAGGTGAATGTGTTTCTGTCTGGTCCCTAGTGGTCAAAATGCATCTAATGCAGGTTTAGGTATCCAAAATCCAAATCATTAGGCTCACCTGTGAAAGCCAATCCAATCCAGTAGATCTGCTATCAGTTCTACATTTATGACTCATTTACATTTTCAGTTTTTGTTGACACTGTTAAAAAGGTGGCAAATTTCCTTTATTATTGTGGTCTCAGTAAGTGCTGATGTGTAGGCGACAGGCTGCTTCCTTTCAAATCTAATGTAGTTAACTGGCCCACATCATCACTCTCTCTGACTCCAATATCAGAGGTTTCACCTCTTTTAATACTGCATGCCCCTGAGTCACTTCCCTTCTTTGACCTTTGAGCAAAAGGTTTCACTGAAATGTCTGCGAACAGGGAAAAACACGGGACCGAGCTACATATGAGCATCAGGTTCGTGAAGCACCGTGACTGGGGGTAAAATCTGAGCTGTCTCAAGATTACAAAACTGCTTTCATACAAGCTTGTGTGCAAGTAAAAAACAACACAAACACAGGATGAACAGGTTCATCAGAGAGCTTCATGCTGACATGTTTAAGCTTGAAAAACGAGCTTAATTGTTTCTTGCCATTGCTTTCTTTTTTCTTTTTAATCACATAGACGTGCGAATGGTGTCAATCTTCTCATCTAACTCTCAACAAGCACGAGCATGAGTACATTTGCCCTTCCAGGTTTCTGAAACTGTTAGTTGCCCAGAAAAAATGCATCATCACTCTGAGTGGGATGATATAGCCATAATATCCATTTCTGCTGATTCAGCACTGCCCAGGAAAGGTAAACATTGTTTGTTGGAATTGGTCGAAAAGGGGACGTGGGAGCGAAGCAGCTTCTTAAAATAATACTGATATTTTCATGTACAGCGTTTACAGGAAGCTTTATAAACACCCAGTTCCGTAGAGTAACACTTTGCAGCAACTTGTGGATGTGACGGAAACAAAAAAACAATGGTTTTTAATGATACCTGTCCAGTCACGTGTCACTTAAAGTAGGGTATTTGTGCTGCGACAGCTGAACTGTATATAAGTTCATAGTTAGATAAAGGCAAGAAAATTGGCAGTTTGTTAACATTCAAGTATCAGGGATTACCAGGTGTGTCACATGATGTATGTAAATTTCAGGACTATTTGTGAATTGTCCATCCTCCACTTATCCTGTTCAGGGTTGTGGAGGGGTGGGGGGTGTGTGTGTGTGTGTGTGTTTGTGTGGGGAGGGGGCTGGAGCGCTATCCCAGCTGACACAGGGCGAGAGGCAGGGTACAGCAGCCTGTCGCAGGGCCAACACAGACAACCAGTCACACTCACATTCACACCTGTGGGCAATTTAGAGTGACCAATTAGCCTAACCCCAGGAAGTGCATGTCCTTGGACTGTGGGAGGAAACCCACGCCACCGTGCTGCCCTGTTTGTGACTTATTTTAACTTTAAAAAACTCTGGCATCTACCTCAAAGGTCACAGAGTAGAGATTAAATATGGAGGCGATTATTTAATACGTAGATTAAACCAGAGCGTTCGATGTTAGTGGAATGCATCACACAGCTCAGATAACGTGGCAGACGTGGCCTTCAGTTTTTAAATGATTAGAAATGCAGCAGGCATTCACAGCACCACGTGCCTTCATTTCTGTATGAGATCTCCTAAATCTTCACAACTGAGTTAGCTGTGATGTCTGCACCTGCTAATACCTGCTCTCTCGCTGGGGCCTGATTTATTCAGCAAAACACCACAAACAGGTCCGTCCGGAGGGGGAATGCAGACTCCTTCCTGCACCTGCTATTTCAGGCTTGACTGGGTACGTGACTTTAGACAAAGTCTTAATATTTGCCTAAAAAAGTGAAGATTGTGTTGAATTGAAGCAGCTGTCAAACACCATGAATTTTGGAGTCAGAGCTGAATAATGAACTGTCCTTTGGCTGTTTTGTATCCCTGAAATTATTCACTGTGAACTTCATTTAGCTTTTCATTTGACACGGATCAAAACTCCCTTTGGATCATGTGCCCACACACCTTGAAATGATTGAATAATCTTTCATATTAATAAATGGCAAAGTAGCGTGGCTGTTCCAGCCTGAGTAATCTGGGGCTCACTGCAGGTGAGTCCCTACTGGGGCAAAAAGGGGAGGGGAACTCTTTAAAGTGAACCAGCACTTTTCTTTCTTTCTCTGTGTGGTTGTTTGGTGTGAGAAGACTCAGGATGAAGCTGGATTATCTACTGTACATTAAAAGTCCAAAAGGGAAAAGGTGTCACTTTCATCGCTCCACTTCAGAATATGCCACAGGCTGCCGACTATCCATCAAGCTGTTTGACCTCTGACCCTCAGTACGACCAGCCCGGGGAGATGACACCGCAGCGGACAGCTTCCTGCTACTGACATCCACATGGCGTGGAACTCGCCTTGGTGCCGTGGTGCTCTTTGATGGGGTTTTCTTCACTGGAGCAGGCGTGGTGATGTGTTTTGCTGCGCTGCCTGATGTTGCGGCTCTCTTGCCTGAACCCTGTTTACCGCTGCGAGTGCCGTTGGCTGCTATTGAGGCCGTTAATGTCTCAAGCAGCTGTGAGGCTGATCCGAAGCGAACGTGCTCCTCTGTCTCAGCTGCCTCTGAGAACATAGACAGGGCTCCCGTCCGTTTATGGCAGGAGTCGCAGCACAGCTTGTTGTAGCCTGGAATGGAGCAGTATCTTGCCAACACCTCCATTTGGCAGAAGATGGATTTGTCCCCGTTACAAGGCTCATCTGAAAGTCAAAGAGCAGACAGTCTAAGTGTCAAAACTCTGAAAAGCTGATTTAAGCGGCTTAGAATGAGATCAAAAAGGCAAAGTGCAAAGGGAAGCCGTAGGAAGCACGAATAATTAGAGAGTGACAGCGCTCAGTGTTTATGCACAGTTTAGTAGTGTAGTACATTCAGCATAATGATGCTCATTTTGTTCTGCTTAGACACGAGCTGTGACCCACTTCCCCTTCTTACAGGATAAACCAATTGCGAGCATGTCTGTGTCGGTCCCCCTCATGGTTTCATGCTCGAGAGTCTTTTACTCAAGTCTCACTCGGCTTTTGTTTCTCGAATAAACTGCTGATGTTTGAAAGAAAAACCAGAGTGCTGCTTAACAAGACTCACAGCTGCCCTGAAGCTACTTCCAGACACCTCAATGACTTCTAACTGTATGCATAAAAATGTCTGCACAAGATATTTTTACCTTGCTTAATATTTCGCAACTGAATGTGGAATTTTTACCCTTTAATACAAAAATAAAATAAGAGCCTTTATCTCTGTTGAGATAATACATATGGGTGAAGATCTGAAGTGAAAGCAGTAATCCACCGAGAGCCACTGAGCCACATCAGCGTGAGCCCTCTAAACACCAAACAAACCAGAGCCTCTAAAACACATCTGAGTTTGTTCACTCCGGCCTTCTTTCTCTTTCTTTTATGATAACAAGGAAGGAAGATATGACTTTATTTAAACTCATCCATGATATGGACGTAAAATAAACACACAGATAGATAATACCTAGAGTGGCAGGCTGATATGACCCACATGCACTGCTGAGAAGTAACAAATTGCCAGTACGTGCCTTTACACTTAGGAGTGTGATACACAGGTTTTTGATACATTTAACCATGTGCCTTAAATATTGACTTGGCAAACAGCAACATTTGAAAGTGACATGCACATCTTCCACTCAGTCAATAAAAGCTGCTCATTTCAAATTCAGTGCTGGAAACACCACAGAGGGATGATCAAAGGAGATGAAGTTACCTGAAAGGAGTTTTTTATGCCTTTGGAATTCACAGCATTTCTGCATCACCTCCTTTTAAAGTATTTGATTTTCATCACTGTCCCAGTGTAACGTGTGTGTTGATCACATGGTGTAATCACGCTCATTCAAAGCTGGACAAATAAACCAACTCTTGACTTCAGTAACTTGTAAAACAACCTTTTTTCTACCAAATGTAGCTTTAGAGTTAAACACCTGTGTGCTCACTGAACAGAATCCTCAAAATGCTGCTGAAAACTTGAGATGCACCAAAATATAGCTAATGTTAGAGTGATGCTTTTATTTACTTTGTGTCTTTGAGGTTTATGTTTTTGTACAATGGACAGATCGCATTTATTTTATTTAGTTGTAGAGATTTTTGCAGGTTTTTGCCTCTGAAGCTCAGATTCTTTCAGCATTGCTCTCTGCAGGAGTCCTGGGGAATTTCCTTCATATTTTGTCTCTGCAGATTAATGAATCTGTTTTCAAAGAAACCTCTGTAGCCTTTTCCAACTGTGCATCTCTGAAATATTTCTTCTGGGGTCGTGTGAAAGACAGCTGTGAACAGCAGACTTTATCACTGATCAGATTTTGAATAATTCTCTTTGTACTGTAGAGTGAGCGACCTCTGCACCCACACTTCCAAGCTCATCCCCTTATGGGGAATGTATGCGTGTGAGTTAAATTTGTGGTATACTGTAGGTATGTCATAATGACAATCCCCTTTGAAACCTGGCGACATAACCTACAGTGTACGCTGCAACCTGACATTCACCTCCCTGAAACTATTGTGATTGGCCTGTTCACTTCTGCATTTTTGGCTAGATTTGAATTTATCAGTGAGGGAATAACAATCATTGCTTCAGTATAGTGAACAATGATCACAGCCTCAATTTAAAAATATAAAATAGTGGGGTACATAAGCTAATTAACATTTACTGCACAACACATTAAAATGAATGCTGAACTCTCTGTTTGGAGGTAAATCTTTAAGCAGTTAATGCAGTTAAATAGTGGTGAGTTGTCATCTGTTGCACGTTTCCTAAAATTTGCTTCCACAGATGAAGGCTGCAGCAGCAGTCAGCAGAACATGGTGTTAATGCTTCATAATCTGGGTTTATGACACGCGTGACTGGACAGCCACAGGCCAGCCCACTTCTTATAAAGTATGTAAATTAATTTACTGTTAGCATTTGAATGTATTTTTTCTCTTCAAGCAGCCTTTGTTTTCTTTTTCTGTAGCGGCACAAAGCTGTCAGTCGAGATGCTTCAGTCTACCTGACCATGAACTGGTTTCACCACTCAACAATGCAACAAATTATATAACAAATTAATGCACCCTTGCTGTTCACTGTGATGAATTTAAAACCTGAGCAAGTTTCATGGGCTACTGATTGATTGAGTAAATGGAAATCTTGGGCTGGTTACAAAGTCGGGGGAAAATGCACTATTTATTATGAAGGAGAAGAAATCTGTATGAATGGCCATTTTTGAAGAGTAAGACAAATTACACACATTATGTATTTTGCCTTGAGGACCTGCTGGATTGACAGACTGACTGATTACAGGAGGAGGCACAACATGCTAACATGTTGATATAATAAAGAATAAAAGACACAGCACGTTTGTTATGAGTGTTTTACCAGAAGATACTGACTTTGTGTTAGTTCCTAACATATGACATGCTTACCATGGCAGGGTCCAGGTTTGCACGGCTTCACATTTTCAGGTTTTTCTCCGTTACACTGGTCTCCAATCCGGCACGTCACCAAACGCCTTTCTATCCCCTCTCCACATGTCACAGAGCACTGCGGGAGAGCAAAGCAAGGAACACTGAGCTGAAAAAGTTCAATCTCCAATGATAACCAAAACATCTTCCTTTCTCTTAAGGCAGGGATTTTGTAGGTTATCTTGGCAATAAATCATACAAATAAAGCATTTTGTCTACTAGATTAATGGAAGCTGACTTTGCTGTTTGTCTTTACTTCCTGCCTTACTTTGCGCAGCAGGTCTCATGAATTAACAAACTTAATGGAGTGAAATTAAAGCGAAGTTAATGTTTAAAAATCCCTCGCCCAGCAGGCCGAGGTGGACGTTCTCATTTATTACTCAGGGTACTTTAGTCACAACATTACAATCATTTTATTACATTGATAGGTGAGCCTGTCTGAAAAAGTGAAACACATGTGGCAGGTGGCGTTTCCCCAACCTCAAAGTGTTGCCACTGAGAGCAGGCTATAAAAAGATGACAAAAAATCTTCAATTGAACTGCAACAAGCGGTGCTGAGCACCCCCCCCCCCCACACACACCCCCCCACCCACCCCCCCTCCCCACCTCAACCTC
>VOQJ01015444.1:0-29275 GCA_015052665.1 Apistogramma diplotaenia
ATTGTTTGTGTGTTTTTTTTCCCACTCAGCAAGTGGATTTCACAGTACATAAAATACCATTTATTTGTATTTGCTCTTATTACCTAACCCGCTCTCTAGAAAAATCTGACTTGTGCAAGTGTGTGCGATGATGATGAAATAAAAATAACTACTTAGATTGGATGAGAGTGTAGTTACTCACCTCTGTTGTTGTGCAAGGGCTGTATTTACCTGCAGATGACAAAAGAAAGCAGTGTTATAATAAACAGCAAAGAAGCCTAAACTACTCAAGCTTTCATGCATGAATGAAAGGCCGCATACGCTCCATTGTTAAACTGCATATACAGGTTCTGTACAAAAACACTCTGTGTAGGAATAAAGCAGCTCTGAGGGGGACCTTCGACCAATGAGGAAAATTAATTTTAATTGTATAATATCAAGGACAGGAAATTCTGAGGCAGCAAAAAATGATTGAGCTGTGCAGATAGCAGGGTCTAAGATATTGATCAAGTCAGTTCATCATGAATTCATCGGTGCAGTTGTACCAACAACTTCCTGTTTGTTTATTTTCCTCACTGAAATCATACTCATTTACCTTAGTTTCACTTTATATTTTTCACCTGTTTGTCCACATACCACCTCTCCTTCCTCATCCCTCCTCGTGGTTTGAGAACTGGTTTGAGAACCACTGAGTTAACTGGTTATGCTAGATTGGCTACTGGTTTGGACCTGATAATGTGTGGTTGCCTGTCTCTATGCAGTAGCCCTGTGATGAACTGGCAACCTGTCCACTCTGTACCACACCTCCGGCTGAGATAGGCTCCAGAAGGCTACAATCCCAAAGATATTTGCTGAAGAAGATGGATGGATGGATGGATGGATGGATGGATGGATGGATGGATGGATGGATGGATGGATTAAACTACATGCTCACATGCTAACTGTAAACTTTGTAGCAAAGCTTTAAAGGATAACACTTCTCAACATTATGAACATGTTAGTTTGCTTCACAGTACTTCGAGCCTATTGTACTGTTTGTGGCATAGAAATGCTACCCCGGCAACCCCTCCTAATCTTTATCAATTAATCCGCTCACAAAAATACTGAGCACTATAGATTTAAATATATATTTAAATTTTTAAATGCACCACTAGGGACTTTTATCAACTTTTGCTACTGTGCAGTTCCTCTGTGGTCTCGCACCTCCTGCTTATCAGTGATCACGTTTTTGCTTCCTCAATAAACTGATTTCAGTGAAGGCCCTCTGCGTTCTAGTTATCATTATGCAAGCTGGACCAGCTTCAATAAAAGCTCTAACTAATTTATCACTTTGAGTATCATGACCGGTGCTGATAAAATTCTTCAGTCAAGAAGCCATACCGCATGAATGCACTCCCTTCAAAAGACGACTGCAGTGTTTCTCCAGGCTGCATCAGCCCAGCTTTTACATCATGAGTAAACAGCCGGCTAACAGATGACCCTCTAAACAAACGCCTGTTTTGTGTTGTAACACGCAATAATGCAGCATCACCACACCACTGACATCAGCCCATGACCTTAACGCACATCAGTAGATTTAAATGCCATGCTGCTGAAGCTGAAGATGTGTGAACTGCATCAAGAATGAGGAGAAGATCAAATGCACCTCCAAGACTTTTCTGATTCATTCGAGCACAGTGCTGGCATTAAACTCCCTGTGAATAACAGGCATGAGCAAAAACATTTACAGTCACTGAGATATAATAAAAAGTGTCAGTTGGCCTAGTTTAACTGCTGAATAACAGAACACTGAGATGATGTGGATTTAAATGACAACAGGGTCTCAAACTCACTGTGTTTGGATTGAAGTTGAAGCCATTTTAGCAGATGATGGCTTCAGAAGTCCTAAATCCTTTAAACGTTTGCCACTGATTTATCTCATTATTTACATGATTAACTTTGATTGCCTGAGCGTGTACATTAGGAAGAGACGGCCTGTTATGAAAAGCACAGATCAAAGGCAGTTCGGCCAACACATTAAACTCAACTTTTCACTACACAATAAGCATGCAAGCATCCCCAAAATTACTTTCTGCTCAAAAATAGATACTAATAAATTAAGAAACCATTAGTTATCATTTGATTATATGTAAGTGATCATAGGTGTGTGTGACTGACAAGCAAAAGAAATAGATTATAATGGACAACATTTGAAATAGTGAGTGGAGAAAAAATCATTGTTTTGCCAAAAATTATATCTAATAGTGGCTAATCGTAACAAAAAAAATAGCTGAAAAATCTGAAAGTAATGAATAAATAGAGTCAAAATATTCACTAAGGGTTGCTAAAGGTATTGGATAAATGATTGAAAGGGTTGGCTAAAAGTAATAGCTAATAAATGTTTTTAATGGCTAAAATATGCAGCTAATAGCAGCAAAATGTAAAAGGTAAAGAGCTTAAAAAAGTGTCAAAATGTGTCTCTAAGGTTAGGTAAGAGCACCATATTAATAATTTGTACTGTATCTTATGATAATGGCTTCATGAACAATAACAGGTGATATATTATACTGAGATGTTATTTAGCAAACAAAAACTAAACCAAAATGAAGAAGCAAGGTCTGAAAACCTGAGTCAGCAGCTTGTAGAGACATCTTTAGCAAGAAGAACTTGAAGTAGTTGTTTTCTGTTTGACTTTATGAGCCTATAACATCATCGTTTAGGTCCACTCTTCTTCACAGCATTACTTCTGTTCATCAAAGTTTGCAGCCATTCATTTATACACAGCTCTCTCAAGATCCTGCTACACTTCAGTCAGACTGAGGTCTGCAGCACCTTGACTCTTTTCCTTTTCAGCCGTGCTGTTGTAGATTTTCTGCTGTGATTGGTACCATTGACCTGCTGAATGACCCAATTTTTTTGCCGAGCTTTACCCGTTTAGATGGCCACACGTGTGTTTCTAGAATACTTTGGTATACCGATGAGATCATGGCAAGCTAAGTGACTGCAAGGTGCCCGGGTCCTGTGACTGCGAAACAAGCCCCAACCATCAACCCTCCACCACCATAGCTTGATAGCTGGTGAACATGCAAGTTCTCAGTCTAATAACGTCTGGTGTTTGGGTTAAGTAAATGTTCACAGACACACCCACAGAATAAGTATCATATAGCATGCAGTGTTATCTGTTTGTGCTGATATGCTGTGTATATGCTCTGTATATGCTGTAGGCTGTGTTGGTCCAAATGTGGTGCTAACAGCTTCACTTTAATCAGCTAATCAAGTGCCTTTAAATAGCAGCACCTGGCTGCTGCTTACCCTCTCAGTTCGTATATCAATAAGGCTGGTTGCATAATTTACATTTTAAAAAATTATCATGGCACAATGTGGTATGTCATGCTTTGCAGTTCATCTGAGGTTGCATTTAACTAATTTTAAGACCTGCTGTGGACCAGATTTTTTTTTATCCTGTGTAAAACCTTCAAATTTAAAGAATGTGTACTTTCCTTTTCCTTTCCTTTTTGATAATATCCAAATTCAATATCAGTTAATAGGAAAACATTTGGTATGTTACAGATGGGACGAGTAAGGCAGCACTGAAGATCATCTGAAGAATCATGGGGGATAGAATTAAGAAATTAAATCTCAATTTTTCTCTAATAAACTTATAAATTAAAAACCAGTACAAAATAAAAACAAACAAAATCTTGCAATTCAAATGCAAAAAATAAATTAATTAATTAAAATCACACCGCAGCAACTATTCTTAATATATTTTGCAGCATGATGTTGCAATACACAGGCAACAGAGGAATAAAAGCCAGGATGACTCCCCTCTCCAGTGGTTTCTTCCAAGTTCCTAAAAATAACCCATTCATTCTATAACTATACAGACATACAGGCCAAAACCAGCATCAGCATCACAGCTGAGCCTTTCTGATTTGCTCAAAGACAAAGCAGGATGTGCATTTATTGAATCACAGGCCATAACATTGGCTCGGCAGTGTTATGTAACAGCGTGTGTACATTGGAGCTGAGTTAAGAGCACTTCCCACAGGCCCTCAGGTAGTCAATTACAAAGATAGAGATAGATAGGCATGTAGTCCATCTGCTCTGCGCTCTGTGGGCAAATGTAAATATAGACGATGATCAGGACAGCTCTTAGTCTAATAACATCAGGTGTTTGGTTTAAGAAACAGACACGCCCATAGAATAAGGTAACACAAACATCACATCACAGCGTCATCTGCGGTGTTTTGGTCGGGTTCCAGGTTTATCCCTCAGTTTAAAAGATGAGCTGTGCGAGAAAAAATGCAAACTCGGCCCTGTATGACACAAACATTACCATAAGGTACAATAACATACGGCACTACAGACTCCACTATCAGTGCCTGTAGGGATACTTTGAGAATATTGCAGTGATTTTCTTATTTTTTTGTTCAATTGCCACACAGCAGCCACACTGTCTCCCACTCTGTTATATTTCCAGCATGGCATTAAGAACACTGATACACCAGCAGAGCTCTAACTTTTTAATAATTGTAGCCAGTGAGTGAATAACAGCTAAATACAGCACAGACCTAAAAGAATGTGCATGGGTGAAGCATCACTGCGTGTCCCTGTTTTATTCAGACACGAGATGGGCAACAGTCCACGCCTTGATCTGATCAGTGCCCACAGTCCGGCTTGTAATCACATGCTGTAATCAGATGAGGCGGAATGAACACCCTGATTTGATACGAAGTGGCAAAACAGGCTGACGGGCTCTTCATAAAAAGACGAAACCACATGATGGCCGCACACGTGTGTTTGCTGAAGAGGAAACAGTGAAAACCAGTGAAGATGCATGAAGCCATGTGAGTGAGAGCAGCGGGGGTCTGTGATGGCATTTCTTTGTCTGACAGAGATCAGCCCACGGAGCCTTTACTGTTGTTTTTGTCCTGATGCAGATTATGGAGTAATCCTGACATGCAAACTGAGCACCTGGTCAGGACAAAACATTAGTAAGCCTTCACGTGTGAGCTCAGATGTGAACAGAGCTCTTTACAGGGATATTATTGCACTGGTGCCAGTGTAATACTCTCACTGAGGTTTTTATACTGCTGTTGGGGCCTTTCTTTTAGGTCTAATGATACTATGCATTAAGTACAATACAGCTTATCCTGTGAATGTATATTTTTAAAATTCAATTGATGGCATGGCCTAGATTTGAGTAGCTTTGGGCACACTCAGACTTATATAATATCTTACCTTCACAGCCCTGGTGGTCCATTCTCACGGACCCGTCTTTCTGTATCCTAACATCCTCCGGTCCGCATATCCTCCGCGGTACCGCCGCTGATGATGCTCCGGCGGCGGCGGCGGCGGTCCGTCTGCCCCGGTGTTCTTTCGCCAGCGACCTGCAGCACTGGTAACACACCGCCCATGCCTGCTCCTCATTGATGGGCTGGTTATAAAGCCTCAGTATCTCCTCCAAAGACAGACCCTCCGTTCCTGCTTCCTCTGGTGAATTCATCGTGTTGTGATGCTGCTCCTCATCCCGGCGAGTCGCTGCAGCAGCATCCTTCAGCCCTGCGTTTTCCCCGCCGCATCGTCGTTCCTCCATCCTTTCATGCTCTCAGCGCAGGAGGCCCGATGGCGAGAACAGGTCCAGACCGAGGAGCGAAAAGCGACCCGGAGGCATTGATGCTTCTCTAATGCTTCCGCGGTTCCAGCGGTAGCCAGTCAAGCAGCTCGGCGCTGCCTGTTTCCCCCGCCCGCCTGACGCTCAGGTTTTGCTCCCAGCAGTCATAAGATCCCGTGTGTTTATGTGATTGCAGCCTGGTCGGTGTGCGCGCGTTTGTCTCACATCTCAAATCAGCAAGCCAGGCTCACTCATTTGTCACATGATCTCTCTCCCTCTCTCTCTCTGTGGAAATTCATTGTGCACTGGAATCAAGTCAGTGAGGCAAAGCAAAGAACTGTGGCCCCTAAAGGGCAGGGACACAAACAAACGGAACACATTCCTCGGTAACTTGCGATATAAACGAATGTGAGTTCTGCATTTATTACCTGTTCACATATGTGCAGAGGTGGCAAAAGTACAGACATTCTGTACTTAAGTAGAAGTACAAGTACTTGTCTTAAAAATACTCTGGTAAAAGTTGAAGCACTGATCCAACTTCTTTACTCGAGTAAAAGTAAAAAGGTCCAGGCTCTGAAATGTACTCAAAGGAGGATTTCTACCTGCTATTTTTGTGTAAAGGTAACTGAACCTCATGCTATATTATTGTAATAATGTAAAAGGATACATGAGAATACAAATGTTATTCCAGTCTAAATCTGAATCCTATATGAAAGTGCTCAGTTTGAATCTCTTACGTAGGACACAAGCTGTGAAAGGGAATTCAAACACAGCTCTATTCTCTGTGTCCTATATTGTAGAGGGTGTCTGTGCCTCCACACCTAAACACAAACATGAGGATACTCGGGGTCACAGTGGGATTCAGAAGGCGGAGGAACCCTGAGATCAGCTGCAGTGGCTCCTTGTGGGGAGAAGAATCACAGCTTTGTGTTGTGAGCTCCAGTAAATGATGTTGGTGTGCAGCTGTGATCAGCTGACCTGCTGCTGCTCTGAGGTTTACTGCTCTTTTATGAATTCAAAAACATGTAACCTGGTCTCTGAGTGAACTTCTCTTTTCTCTCCCTGGAAACACAGCAGCTGTTCTTTTACCTAGCAGACACACTGTGCCACAAACTGTCTAATAACAGTTTAACAGTGTTCAAATAGCTGAGAAAGGAAACAGGAATCATGGTGAATACAGATTGCAGGCAGAGGTAGAATTAGTCAAATGATTTGCAATCACTGAACAGACAAGATGCACTACAATTTGTCACAACAGACAGGTCATTCACACACACACACACACACACATACACTCTCACTCACTCACTCACACACACGCACGCATGCACGCACACATACACACACACACACACACACACACACACACACATTTTTTTAAAAGCCCTACATTTAGCTGTTTTGCACCTTTACAGTTGTTTCATGCATTTGCCTGATTAGTCCTCTCATCAGAAGAGAGTAGGCACATGCAATGTCGTAAAAAAATTTTCCTGTAATATTTTTATCTTTTTTTATATTTTTAATTTTTCTTCTGTTTTTATATTAATTAATGCAGTACTTTTCCCCGTTGGTGAGTTTCAAGTGGTTTTAACAGATGCTGCTCTGGTTTGTCTTGTCCAGTAAATTAAATCTTAAAAACACCTAAATGTGGTCACCTCACAGCAAGAAGGCCCTGGGTTTGAAACCACTGACCAGCTGAAGATCTTCTGAGTGCAGCTCACACGCTCTCCCAGTGCTGAGTTCTAGTCAGGAGCTCCAGCATCCTCCGTCAGTTACCAGTGCTTCTAACTACGCCTCAAGTGTGAATGGTCATCTGTCTGTCAGTGTATATCCATCCATCCCCTTCCGCTTATCCCATTCGGGGTCGCAGGGGGCTGGAGCCTATCCCAGCTCACATAGGGCGAGAGGCAGCTACACCCTGCACAGGTCACCAGTCTGTCGCAGGGCCAACACAGAGAGACAGACAACCATTCACACTCACATCTACGGGCAATTTAGAGTGATCAGTTAACCTAACCCCAGTAAGTGCACGTCTTTGGACTGTCGGAGGAAACCCACGCAGACTCGGGGAGAACATGTAAACTCCACACAGAGGGAGGCCTGAGCCAAGGTGGAATCAAACCCAGACCTTCCAGATGTCATTCTCTGTGAGGCAGCAGTGCTAACCACCACGCCAACGTGCCGCCCAGTTTGTATATAAGTTGCTGCTAAGTTATTGCTAATTATTAAGACACTGACCAGCAGATCTTTCTGAATGGCTTTATGATGAAACTTCCAGAATACATACAGCTGCAAATACTTTAAAAGGAAGAAAACTGTATCTTACTGAAAATTTCATGTATTATTTCCATTTTATCCTTACTTTATACCAAGATGACTTACAATACTTCTCCACTACATTCCAGTGGTACTCGTATTTCATTCTTTACTATCTGTTGTTTCTTTTCAGGCCCAGATTTGACAACCAAAACATTTTTTAATCTATATTGCATCAATGGAGATGAAACTACTGATAAATGTAATTCCACTGTAATATTTCAGATTTCTCCCCAGAATGAGAACATTTCCATGAAATTCCTCGCGGCTCTGCAGATGATCATGAGTCATCACCAGGATTCACAGAGGATCTCTGTACTACACACACATTCTGCTTCCATGCGTCATTCATGTCCCTCACATGCACATTCTCATCATATCATCCTCTTCAAATAGTCTTCAAATATTAGATCAGAAAAATAAATAGAGTCCCCGGGCACTGCTGTGGTTTTCTTCACATTTATTAATCAATTCACACTCATTTCTTTTGATTTCCTCAGTCATCTTGACTCAATCAATGGATTACACAATACTCTGATATAGAACTCTTCAGTTTTACAGCAAATACACAACATGAGACGACAACGCACGATCTTACAACACTTGTGTTTCACTACGTGTGCGCAATCTCAGAAAGACATACCAGATGTGGTGGCCACGAGTGCAATGATGAAATGGCCCGTATGTAAACACGAATCTCTGAACACAGCTACAGGAGATACAGCCTTCAGTTCACACCAGCCTTCAGTTCACACCAGCACACGTGGAATGACAGGAAATATACACAGGTCTCAGTATGATTCATTTATTCTAATTATCAGCGTGACTTTAAAAGAAAAAGTGTAAACAAAAAGTCTTTTTTTGTTCCTTGGTTGTGAGAGTGGTGGAAGCTGGTTGAGCCTTTTGCACCACGAGGAAAGAACATGCAGCACTGTCATTGAAGCAGCTGACGAGGGCGGGGTGATGGTGAGGAGAGAGCGCAGGAGGAAGGGGGCAGGTTTGACCAGAGGGGGAAAAAACATAACTTAATCAATACCCAGAAAGACAAAACAATCAGGCAGCGTGTTAAACTTTGAAATCCAGCAGGTTGCAGTCGATCTTGTAGTAGACGTAAGGATAATACTCCTGCTGGCTCAGGTTCAGGCCTGGGATGTCCATCGCAGACTGGAGATAAAGAAAGAAACAGGACGTTAGTGCCTGCAAACAGCTTATGCAGCATCTCTGACAGGCTTTTTTCTCAGTTGTTGTCATATAATAAAACTTTACAACTTTAAGTCCAGTTTCCTTCACAATGCTTACACACACCTTGTTGGATGGAGCAGATACGATTAGGCAAAATTGACTCACTTGTTCTAAGGTTTGACTAAATTCAACTTTAACAAAAGCTACTTTATATTTTAATTCTCTCAATTTATTTTTTGATACTAGCCCTTTATTACAAACATACTGCACAAACAGAATCAAAGCTGCACAACTTAAAACTATATCCCCTGTGCAGTAGCCAGCTACTGCCATGAGAGGGAGCACCTGTTACAAGGATATTGTAGTTTAGTACTCAGTGTTTAGTATTACTGAAGAACTCACATCAATGATAGCTGCCGCACTGCTGTCCAGATGTTTGTACAAGTCATTGAGCACCTCCCTCAGCTTCTTCATGGTCTTCTTGCTTGGCTGCAGGAGCATTGCCTGAAAATTCACCGGCAGCCCATATCTGTACACGAGACAAGAAGCTGTTCAACTCCACTTTCAAACCGGAAAAGATTAAACTGCTGTTCGCTGCTGCTGCTGCTGAAAAAAAGACAAGCATCAGTTGGTGATGTGGGCGCGGTTTGTGTTTAATCAGCAGGCTTACCTTAAAACAGATTCCACAAAGACCCTGAGTGCTTTAATGTGAATCCATGCAATGAAGGCTTCGCTGAAGTTCACTTTCAGCCACCGGACAAGTGGGCCCTACAGTGATGAACAACAGTAACCAGCTATTCGGGATGCCACAGATTTGAATCATAAAATTCATTTTCAGTGTGTGTGTGTGTGTGTGTGTGTTGGGGGGAGGTTAGAACAGTTATCAGGCTTTTCAAAAAGGGAAAGACTTTATATTTAGCAGCTCAATGCAAACAAGTACAAAGAATAGGATAAAAATATTAATCAGAGTCTTGTCTCCCCCACACTGTGTGTTTCTTTTTCCACAGTTCTGTACTAAAGCATCAGATAATACAGTTAAAGCAGACACGGTTTAGTGATGTCTTGCTAATATGTGAAAGCATGTATTGTTTTCGCAGCTTGTATAAAGGTTTATTTGAAAAACTTAAATGACACATTGTAGACGCTACAGACACGTTTTCAAATGTGCAAACAGATTTTTCTGTTACTTACACAGCAAACCCAGCAGAGAACAAATAAAGGGCGATGTGTTTATTTCACTTACAAACTGCTTCTTCTTATCTGTGGAGAGCCGCGTCATCTCCTCTTTATCTGCCTTCATCTCCTCTTCATTGTACTGAAAGTCTCTCACTGTGAACCTTTGAACAACGTGCGGAGGACAGTGTACAGCCACCAGTTTAGATCCTTCACATGTTTAAATGTTTAAAGGTCAGCTTTAAGGACATAATCTCTTTTTTTGCTCTTATACACATAGAGCTGTTTGTATTCACTGGGAAGAATGACATTTCTCATAGCGGTGATGATACCAGAATCTCACATGACACATATATTATTAACTTACTTGCTCTCTCTAGCTTTGTGTTTGAAGTCATCAATGGCTTTCCTGAACAGAGTGACACTGAAAAGCCCACTGTCACTGTCTTCATATAGCAGACTGGAAGAAAAGGCAGGTGCTTTTTTAATTTAGAGCTATAATGACACTCAGACTACCTGCAAATCACCTGCTTAGTATACCAAGGCTTTAAAAACTCATAAGAAAGAAGACCAGAAGAACATTAAAAATCATGTGTCACAAAGAGCAAACTAAACAAGAGAGGCTTGATGAGGGTTTTGACAAAATGTGCTTTTCATCTAATTAACCTGACGAGGACGAGACGACTTACTTTGAGGATCGTGGAACCACCATCTCAGCGAGCGTTTCATACGCTTTCTGCCAGTCAGTGTATCCTGTCCTGAACAAACAAAACAGCACTAAACTCATTCATAGGTTTGCAACTATTGATATTTATATTTATTGATATTTAGTAATCGAGTAAGCCCCTCAATACTGAACGGGTGACGGGGTGGGTTTACTTGGGACTAACTCACTTTGGTACAACTACCAGCAAAGTGATGAGGTACTCTGAATCAAGGACAAAATCTTCCTTCTTCACAATATCAGCCAGGCTCCTGGTCAGCAGGCTCCCCCTGTTGGCACACGGTATCATTACAACAACACAGAAACAGCTGTTCACAAAGGAGTCATGGTAACTTTTCAGATTATGCTGACGTGATCAAGGTAAAACAGTCACTGATTGTTGAAGTGTGACATAACAAAAAAAAAGACAAACACAAAGAAAGTGAACTTCATCCTTCATGTCATGTTACAGGGGCACATTTGTCCATGTGGGTCACTTACGCATTCTTCCTTTCTAAGTTCTGCAAGTTTCCCTTCAGGTTATTATACGCTGATGCTCTGGTCTTCAAATCATTGTCAATCTGAGTTACTTGCTGTTTAAAAAACAAAAAACACCCCAGAGTAACATAAGTGAAGTGAGGCCTGGATGAACTGAGTGAAAAGAGGGTGTTAAACATCAGTCTACAAAAGTGAACATAAATATCTTTAGGGACGTTTGATGTCTATATTTTTCCAATCCAAGTGACAGACCTACCTTTGAGATGATTTCAGAGATGTTTTTAAGTGACTGTTTTATGGGATACTTTGCCATGTCCCACTGAAATCTTGTAATGTAGGTGACAAGATCAACTGAAGGGAAGAAAACGAGTTGCAAATGTCAGACAATGACCTGCTTGTGATCTCTTGATAGCTTGAAAGGATGTCGGTAAAGCTGCAATTGGATGACAGTGACTTCAGCTAAAAGTCTACCTTCACATTTCCAAATCATTCATTTGAGCCACTGCACCTTCATTTCTTATGAAAACTGTCGATTTTGTAAAACTGGCCAGATTAACGAGAGCAATTTGCCAGAAAAAGACATTGCTGCTTACACGGATCCATTTTTGTTCTTTAATGTCTTAAAGATTGAAAAAATATTTGAATTTCTTTGCCTAAAGTTGATATCATCCAGGTAGCTATTCTTTGCATTGCCGCGCTTTCAAAAGCAAACACAGAGTGTTATAATCATCACTGTACCTCCATTGGCCAGCAGGTTCTCCTGCACTTTATCCCGACTGTCCTCCAGCACGTCAGCCATGTACTGGGCCACCTTCTTCACCACACTGTGAACACCCAGGAGACATCAAAACATGCCGTCCCAACACAAACTGTATGCACTGGGCATCGCATGCCCACCAAGACCTCCAGATTAACACAAACCAACACACACATCAAAACGTTTCACATATTCCTGTTAAGATAATCTCCTGACAAGGTCATTTATAAAAGGGCAGACTTTCAGAGCTCAAGATTTTTAACCACACTGTTCAGCAGCACATCAAAGCAGCCGTGAAGCCACAGAAACACTGAGAGCCAAGTCACATGTGATGCCTAAAAGTTCTTAAGAAAGTGCATTAGCCACAACTGTTTAACTTTTACCCATCCATGATACAATATCAAGTGTTAACAATCGATTTAAAGTTTAAACTGAAACAATATGATCCTAAATTGATGCGATGTTTAAGCGTTTAGCGGTTTCTTTTTTTTTTAAATATGGTGGGCAGAAACTTCAAAGGGGAACTGAATTAAAGATGGGCTGTGGCCAAACATGTGAAACCGTGCTGCAAGGTCGGTCTTTCCCACAGTCCTGGAAATATCAACAGAGGAAGCAAAGCAGAGCTCGGGCAGTAATAGCAGTGTGTGAGCTTTGGATGTCAATATTTCCAAAAGACTAGAGATGACAGCCAAACACACTCATGGCAGTGAAATCATCTGGTATAAATATTATTAGAGAAGGAGCTATTGGTGTATCACCCAACTGTAAATTGCCAAGTTTAGACTGTAAAGCTCACTGGCCTCAGGTCCCTGTGAAATTCCTCATTGTTACAATGTAGGGGAAGGATTAGAGAGTGGCAGAGGATCGGGAATGCTGGTTTCACATTTGACTATCAGTCACAAGTTGATTATGAGAGCCATTATAATAGGAAATGTCTTTGTAATGAGAAAGGAATATTTGGTTCAAGTCAGAATGCATACCTTTCAACAAAGGAATCTAATTTGGCCAGTTCATCCGACAGCCCGACCAAGACATCTAATGTCCCAACCTGTTTTTGGACACAAAAAAAAATAAATAAAACAGAACATCAGTGTTTTGAGTCATCAGTGCTGAGATTTGGGTCTTTTCCGGTGGTGTCAGCAAGGTTGTGTTTAAACAGTGATATCTGGGGTTCAGTCTGCCTACAGTGACATCCACTGGGGCCCTGTGTGCTTTGGATGGCGCCTCTTTGTCCAGAGGCGCTCATGCATCGCTAACAGCTCCAGCAGGACATTGCAACCCTGCGTAGCAGCAAGGTCAGCGGGGTTGCTTCAGCTTCGGCACGTAGAAGAACCAATTCAAAAAAGGAGAGCTGCTGTGTGGATGAAAAATTCCCCTAACCGCTGCTCCAACATGAAGGCAACAGATCTGTTTGCATACTGCTTTCCATACACAGGATCCGTTTATTCTTGACAGTGGATACAGAAGGTGAGTGATTTTGATTGAGTCTAGTTAAACATATAAAACTACTTTTTGAAATGAATGGGGAAAACAGGGATGAAGAGTGCAAGAAAGGAAATCGTTTCCTCGGTTAAGTTACTACAGTGTACCGACTGTGTGCTGCAGCAGGGGAGGGAACAGCATGACTATGTAGCAAGCAGAATAGTGTATAAACCCGTGTATACCTTAAGGTCTGGGATGTTGAACTTGTGGTTAGTGGAGAGGTTGTTGGTACGTGTGGTGGCTGCCATCATTTTGTCCCATGTTTGCTGGCAGGTCTTATCTCCCGGTGCAGAGATCAACCAAAACTCTGTCATGTTTCCAACACTGGTGCAGCTAGAGAAGACTAGAGAGGAAAGTCAGACTCAGACTAGTGTTTGCAGCATTATCATCAGCCTCACTATTGAATAAAACAACACTGTTTAATAGCAGCTGCACTGAAATGTCCTGATACTGCTTCCCACTAAGCAAGCCAATGCAGTGATGCTACACCAGCAACAGTTCATTCAGGGTTAAAGTCAATTACATCCTGACGTTTCTGCTTCAACAACAGTCCACATCTTCACTCCCTGCCTGCTAGCTAACGTTCCGCCATAAATAAAGTGTACAAATAGTGTACAAAAACAGTAGGTGGCAAAAATGAAAAGAAAACATGGTTAAGGTCAAGGAGCATCCAGCAGGGATTAGCTATCGGCAGCCACATAGCCAGCTTTGCTATTAACAATAACAGCGCGGGTGTTTTTTGTCAGTGTTTACCGGTTCACTCACCGGGGTGTTAAAAACGTTGCAGTTGTTGGTGATAATAAAGGTTCTTATAGCTTCTATGACCTGACGGCGTTCATAGTTGCTATTCAGTGCAGTTCGTGAGGCTCCTGACAGCAGAACCAGTCAGCTGATCTGCAAGAGGAACCGGAAGGCCTGTCACACACGTTGCGGAGACCCAGCAGCGACCCCAACAGGCGGAGAGCGAATACTGCAGCTCGGGAGGTCACACTGGACCGCAGGAATAGTGACTGCTGTCAATGCTCGTGCCGAAAAACGCTTTATCTGTACAGATACTCAGGACTGAACGGAAAGGATTAAAACCTCCAGGTAAAAGAGAGTCTCTTGAGCTAGGCCACACCCTGGAACAAAGCATCAAGACTGTCTGACTCTTATGTAACAGTGCATACATTTAACAAAAGCTTCTTTTGACGAGGCAACCTTTTTTTGAAAGAAAACATGGAATTTCTGCAACTAAAAGTCCTCCACCCCAGACGTGATCCTGGGTCAATATTCCAAACTCATGATTACTTTATTAGACAAGAAGACAGACAATGTTGGATGCCAAGTCAGCAGCATTTGAGGCTTTAAAGTAACTAAATTTAGGAAAGCTGGGTCAGGTTTCCTGACTTTGGGTGTCTCCTGTACAGAACACCGAGGAAAACGCCCCCCAAAGGGACATGTTTATAATTCAGTGGGTCTGGGGTTCATTGTTTTGGGACACAATGCTTGGTCTGCCTGGAGCCAACCCTCGACATCAAACAGCAGGGTTGAGTTTGCCCGTAGCTGGCCAGAGGCCAGTATGCCGAGATGTTATCAGGGGACACACACACACTACAATCAAGCAGTCTGCAGAAGGCCGGCTGCTGCTGAGACTGTGCTGCGTGATCCCTGAAGGTTCGCAAACAAAAAGCAGGTTACTGTCTCCCTGCTCTTCTTCAGCTTGTGTACAAAATTCTGATAATAAAAACAACGTTAACAACACACAATGAAAGGCCACACAAATGTGTTGTTGTACTACACATGTTTTGTAGGAATGAAGGTCTCTCCAGATGTTTTGTACACTGTACACTGCACATCACCTGTTTTGGTATGAGCACACCTGTTGGTTCCAGGTGTGCTCACACATCTGGAACCAACCTTTAATGTTTACATACCAAAATCTGGGGATTTAAGAAAAACATGGACAGTATTTCTGGTTTAATTCGTGGGAGCTATGATCTGGTTTTCTCATAAACAAAGTACTTTAGTAGTATTAGACTTATTTTATAATTGTAACAATTACAAATAATTTTTGTGCAATCTGTCTTTCCAAAAAAAAAAAGGAAATGAGGGTGAAATGTGCATCATTTTTTAGGCGGTGTTATTGTTTAACCATTATGGTATCTTGCTGTGTCTCTCCACCTCTTTGATACAATTGTTATACATGACATGTCCTGGGAAAGCCCAGTGATAAAGACTATTCCCGTTTGCTGGCATATTACGGAAATATGGAGCCATTTTCCAGTTTATTTTTGAGTGCATTCTTTAGTCTTTATAAGACTACTACTACTACAACTCATTATGCTGCATGAGACACAAGGCTGCAGTCTTTATGAGAAAGCAGAATCTGGGTATTTCGTAATCTGATATTCCTGCTTTAGGTCTTCTAAAGAGATTGCTGTTGAATATTTGCTATACTCTTGCAGTCAGCTGTTTAACATTCAGATCAGCGTGAGGAGAAGTTTGTTTGGAGTCCTCTTTTTACTTAGCAACACTCTTTGGCACAAGAGGTGAAACTGCTTGAGAATGACTTAACAACATCAGACCCTGTTGCATAAGACAAATTTATGGTGGGTTTAAAAAGCTCTTCATGTTCACCAAAGGGGTAACTGGTATGACAAACCCAAACTGCATACAGTTTCTTGACAGATTCAAATTGTTGGTGAGTATTCATTATGCAAATATCCATCTTCTGCTTGAACAATGAAGGGAATCAATGTTGTTGGCAGTGTTTTATTATCTGACCTTTTGATTTTCAGAACATGTTGTTTATTCCTTTTTTGCCTGGTGATTCTTGGTCATTCGGGGGGGATTCAGGGTCTTTCTAATTCTGGGCATTGATGTAATCTGTTTGCAATGTTTGCAAATAAGAATTCCTGCTGCACAATGCAGCCACTGGAGTATTTGCCCTCACGGTGGGTGGTACACATGTCTCCCTGTCGCATACCCAACGGCCATGATGGCTATTATGATCCAAACAATGGAAATCAAACATTGTGTGTTACTGGAAGCCACTTTAGATGCTATGTGTGATTAGCCTTATATATACATAGATCGTTCAGTGTCGGAGAAAACAGGCACAAAACACGGAACAGCTTTTGTGTTGCAGTCCAAGGAAAAGACGTTGCCTCCACAGCCTTTACAATGGGCCCCAAGCAATAGTTTTATTAGCGAAACAAGCGCTGCTATTGTTTATTTTCTCCCCGAGGAGCACTCAACTCTCATCTGACACTCTGAGGAATTTTATAGATATGTGGAAACAACACATCATGAACTGCTGTGAAATCAAAAATATGATGTGGGTCAGGCAGGGTGGTAGGGATTTAAGGGATAATGCTTTGTAATTGGTAAACAGGATTTTGATAGCACAGTGGGTGCATTGGGTCACATTTTACTGGATCCTAAACAACTTCAACACAGGAATATAGAGCTTGTGTGTCACTCAAAAAATGTATTGAAATTTAAACTAAGAGGGTCACAGACTGCAGAGATGCTGCTTAAAATGGGCTTTGACTGTAGGAGACAGACATTAGTGGGTTACATTTTTAAGATGAAAAAGAAATTCAAGATATTTTCATACAATAAGTTTAAATATTTCTGAACATACCAAATAAATTTGATTTTTAAAATACTTTTTTATTTTTATTACTGGGAATCATGCTCCCAAAGCCCTGAAAACCTGATGCTGTTCAGTAAAACACTTGGACATTTTAATGTAATGTGGTATTTCTGCTCAATGTGAGCGTGTAGACATAGAGTCCAAACAGCCCCAGAAAAAAAAAAACGCTTCCCTTTCTGCTAACAGTAGCTGAGCTTTTCTTGGCACCCTCCCCCTCCAGCTTTGAGGAGGGAGACATGCAAATTTATCTCCTGAGGGGGTAAAAACTACCCTAAACCCAGCATTTTCAGAGGCAGCCACAACTTCACAAAGTCACAACAACAATGACAAAGGGACAAGAAAGTCCAGCTTGAGCTTAAACTTTGGACAAAATTCATATTTCCATATAATCACTGCTTCTAGGGCTTGTGTTTACAAGTGACTGAGGCTACAGAAAACAAGGAGGATTGCGCCACTTTTATTGGACAATATTTTGTTCTTATTACTGAACCATGGGAAATACAGTGAAGACATAACACAGGTAATTATTGGGAGATTATCCATTTATTATGCAATGTAAATTTCGTATATATTTTATATTTTATACACATTCTGCGGTCAACAAAGTTAAGGTTTTGTCTGCTGATTGCATCCATAATAATTCTGTAAATTGTGTGCAAAAACCTTTGTAGCAAAGAAAAAACATATTTCGTTACAAGTTAGTAATTATTTTTGTATTTTTTTGTTAATGAATTCTCCACATCTTGCGAGCTCTAATATCGCCTTGTATGAGGTTTTGACAGTTCTGAGCAAATGTTCGTCAAGTTCAATTAAGCAGAACAAAACCGGAAAATGTTTACAAAAGTTGTGATTCTAATGCTTTTTTAAAAAAGTGACTGAAATGTATTTTAAAAACGAAAACGATAGGATTTTTTTATCCGCATTAATGGGTTGGGCTTTTTACTTTCACTTTGACGCTTTACGTATATTGTAGTAAATATTTGTTAGTTCTAAAAGAACTAACAAATATTTATATTGGTTAATGTGAGTTTTATTTTGAAGATTCAAACCGGATATCTCGGCAATGATTCGGGAATAAACGCTCCAGTCTGTGGTTCCAACACGCCGCTCGAGCTGCGTTGTTGTCGTTCGCTCGGTTGTAACAAATGGTCCACTCTAGGATCCTGAAAACGTCGAACTACAATAACTTGAACTAATCCATGGCCGTCATCGTTTTCTCTTTTAGTCTCCCCACCACACTTTAAAAATTCCGCCGAAAAAGAAAAAGCGTTCTGTCCCCTCTTTTGGGTTTTCAGCGGACGTAAGTAACGTTAGCTAACCGCGCTGTTAGCTTTATGTGAATGTTAGCGTGTTGTTAGCTAAATGCACTGGGTAACGTGGCGTTATTTAGAGAAATACTAGACGTTAGCAATAACGTCACTGTCAGTAGCATTCTTACTAGAAAAACGACTTTGGTTTTGTAAAATATTCTCAGTACTAGGAAAACATCATATATCACTATGTAATTATGGAGGACATTTATGCTAATGTCCTCCATGAATTCAAAACGACCTGTTACAGTAAGAAGCTGTCGTAGCATGCAGCTTGGTAAATCATGTGGAACAACGGTGTTGTAGCCAGACACAGCACTGCCAGTCAGTTTATTCAAACCTACTAACTATAATTGCAACAGTTCCGGTGGTTGATTCAAAGTAACTCAGTCCAACATTTCACACACAATACAACAGATACAACAGAGAAAACTCATGCTGTAAAACCATGCAGATATATATTTTTTCTGTGCTTTAAGCAGGGATTAATTAGCTTAAGCCTAAAATAAAATGTTTTTTTGCCAGAAATATGAAAATCGTTAGGAAGGTACCCCAGACTCATTATTCTGCCCAGTTGTCCATATGTATTTAGTCAAGCCCCTAATGTCCATTTTGAGCCAGGGAAAATTCCGGTTTCCTCTATAGACTGACAGATTTGATTGTACTTTGGAGTACGCTGAAACATGTGTTAGCAGGGGAAACCACTGACTGATCGTTGACTGATTCCTTTTTGCCTCTCGTCCTCATATGCCCCTCAGGTGTACAACAACTACCCAGAAGATCTAGGGGCAGCTTTATACCGAGAGCCATTTGACTTCAACGCCGAGCCGCCTTGGGATCCTAGCTGATAGTGGACGAGTTCAACCCAGGACTCATCCATGTGAGTAAATTTGGGGAAGAATTCATGAATCCACTTTAATTGTAGGACTGAGAAAAATCTCAAAACTTTAATGGCGTGTACAGAATGTGGTGTGCTGTGGTGAAGAATTGCTGCTTACAATTCTACAGTAACTGGCATTTCTTGATAAAGGCGTAAACACGCAGCACGTCCCAGATCAGTCAAGTTATTTTAGATCTACTGTTTCAGATCTATTTTCAGCACTTGTATTAAAACAACAGGATATTTCTCAGGACTGCTTTTAAATGCAGTGGCTTTGCTGTTAGATTTGGTTGCAGTAATAGAGAAAATAATTTGAGATACAACTCAACTAATATATTATGGCTGCATTGGACTGTACAGTGTATGTTTTGTGAACCGTTCACCCAGTTAACACCGTTAATTCTTTCACAAGGAAAATAGAGCAAGTGACCTAGTTAAGCATTTTCTAAGTTACATAAGGTCTCAGTTCATTTTTAAAGAGATAATAGTGTTGATCCCTCTGCCAGTGTGTTTTTAACCACTGTTTGAGCAGAGAATTTTATTTCTTTATTTTTTTCATTATACACCACAGCAGTCTTTGTTGGCATGTTATTAGTCTCCACATGTAACCTCTCCAAAGCACTATCTTTTTACATCAGGTCTGGTCCAAACTGCCATGACTGGCTGACGTACTGTGCAACGTTACTGAAAGTAAAGTTGTGGCACAGACACCGACAGTATTGTTTCTTGGTTAATGCCATCAAACAGAACATTTACGGGTCAGCAGCTCAGGGATTAATGGTGATTGTTGGGAGTAATTGATGATAAAGTAAATGAACTCTGTGCCCCAGACTGTGTGTTGTCACAGCGGCTTTTTGGAAGAATAGGCCTCCTCCACAAAGCTATCCTATAACGTAGAATCTGTTCTCTGCTCTGATTGGATACCCACTGAAAATCACTTGTTCGATTCAGGATTTCATAAGAGGGGTTTAGGGTTCAGGTTTCAACGCTGGACAACTCCATGGAATATGCATTATCCAAATGTGATTTTGGTGCTTGAACTCAGTGCTTTATGATGACTTTTTGCTTTTTCTTGTGCAGTTTGTTGTATAAGTCTAGGACCCCAGGGGCTTGAGAGGGAGCGAACACGACCACTTTGCACTAGCCACATTCTTTATGCCTGTTGATTTGAAGAAAACGATTGAGAGGATGAAAGGAATCGCTGATGAACCGCAGTATTCTGTTGGCTTGCTGGAGGGAAACATGGCGCTCTGTGACGTGATTGACAATCACATTTATGAACAAACACTGGTATGGGCTTTTTGTTTAACTACATGCACTTAGAAACCTCTGTTTAACACTGTTTTAATACTGTCTCAAAACCAGCCATTGTATTCAAATGCACTGTTAAATGTGGTAAATTAACATGTAGGCATGCTTTGATTTGAGGTCGCATTGTGGATTAATGTAGATACAGTTTTAGTGTGTTTTCTGACTTTGTGTGTTTCCTTCTTCTTCAGTCTGAGAAGAATGCATTCTTTGTAGCAGACTTGGGAGTCATAATGAGGCAACATGTTCGCTGGCGGACCCACATGTCCCAAATCAGACCATACTATGCTGTCAGGTGCAACAGCAGCCCAGCTGTGATTGAAGTGCTTGCTGCCCTTGGCACTGGATTCATATGCACCAACAAGGTACTCTTTGACAGCACACGTTTTTGTCTTTAGGGTTTTTTTCCCTGATAAAATAATAAATACCATTTGCTGTTAGCCAATATAGCTCATCAGGTTGACCCATAGTCATAAGGCTACTGCAGAGGCCCTGGTTAGAATCCACCCCAAGGCCATTTACTGTGTGTCTTTCCCACTGTTCTCTGTCCCAGTTTTCCTGTCTTCTCTCCAATTTCTGTTTCACGGTAAAGGCTAAAATGTTGTTGCTTGCTGTGTTAAACCCATATACCCTTATTTTACAGCCCTGTACTACCCTTTTCTCTTATAGAGTAAGTTGAAGTGCATGTATTTGGGTTAACATTGGCAAGCCTTGGTCCAAAAGCTGTAAAATATTTATAGAAGCACCACCAAGTGGTCAACACATGCCAGTGTCCACCTTATTTATTAAATATTTGTCTATAGAAGACATATATATTCCTACTAGAGTAGGCTGATAGTAGCCTCCCTGATTCACAGTCAAAAGAATCCTTCTTTATCTTACACTGGACCTTGGTGCAGCACCTCAGTTCACTGTCTGTCTGAAAAATGATGTTTTAGCTCTACTCACTTTATGGAAACTTTCTTCTGATTGGCTCCCTGTTGCTTGCAAATGAAAGAAACGGCATTTGGATTGAATTTCTGTACTTGCAGCCAGAACAGAGTTCCTGAGATGACCATGTAAAGGATATCCTCTAAACAGTAGGGAAAAAAAGTTTGAGTGTTTAGAGCCTGAGCTTTTGGTTCACAGGGATTCTTTGTACACTGACCTCATTATTTGAAACTTTGGCTAAGGTTAATATAAGCGTCCACCATTGTAACAGTAAAACAGTTGTTTTGTTTTTTTGTTGTTTTTTTAAAGAAAAACAGCCCAGTAAGCCACCTTTAATGGAATATTTCTGTGTCTGTGTGTCTTTGTTTTTCAGTCTGAACTGGAATTGGTGCAAAGCCATGGTATTCCCTCTGAAGACATCATCTACAGTGGTGTTTGCAAACAAGTTTCCCAGATTAAATACGCTGCTAAAAATGGCATTGACCTCCTGGTGTGTGATAATGAAGCGGAGCTACGCAAGATTTCTCGCTGCCATCCCAGTGCCAAGTAAGTGTTTGACAGTCCAGGTGCCAGTGGCTATATTCTGTTTCAGCATTAGAGTAACTGGCCTTGTTATCAGTCAGTAGTTGCTATCTGTTGGTTACACCAGCTCACCGTCACATTAGGCTGATAAGAAATCAGGCTGTAAAAACTGTTCAGTCCTGTCTGGTTTACAGTTCTGGCTTTATAATATAATTGCATCTGGATTATTTGTCCTCCATGAAACAGTAACCAAGCTTCTGTATTTCCTGTGTTTTAATTTAGGCTGCTGCTACAGGTGTCAACGGAAGCATCAAACCCAGACGATGACATGAGCATGACATTTGGCTGTTCCCTCAAGGACTGCAGGCATCTGCTAGAGAGTGCCAAGGAGCTGGGTGTGCAGGTAGTGGGGGTCAGGTAAGGCCTGCAGGAAGGAAATGCAAGTGCAGTTTGTGTACTTAGACTGCTGCAAGGCTGGCACATTTCCCTTGAACAAATGTTATAGACACATGGACTAGATAATGAAATTTGCCTCTTTGACTCCTCAGGTCTCACGTTTCCAGCTCCTGTGATGATGACCAGGTGTATGTTCATGCCATCTCTGATGCCCGTTGTGTCTTTGATATGGGAGTACGTAGTGTTAAATAATGCTTATTCTTTGCACTCAGCTCTGTGACTTTCATTTGCATTTCTGTTGCTTTGTTGATAACCTGTGTCTTGGTTATGTGTTTATGATTTTATTTGTCTGCTTCAGGAGGAAATTGGTTTCAACATGAAAATCCTGGACATTGGAGGCGGATTCAGTGGCTCTGAGGCCCAGCTGGAACTGGTCAGTGTGTTTCTATCTGATACAACGTGCTGCTATTAAGGACAAGCTGGACGCTGTAGCGTCAGTGAGCGCTAGCAGAAAAAAATAGGATCAAATACAGTCTTTAATGTTGAGAATGTTCCTATATTTTACCTGCTTCCTCTAACATCTGATTTAAATCACTTTTCAGAGGCATGTGAAAAACAGATGTTACAAAAAAGTGTTTTAATGTTAATTTTAGAGGCTTCTGTCATCTCTTTTTGCAGATTAATAATGCAGTCATGTCTATGGTGGACCTATACTTCCCTCCTTCTACTGGAGTTTCCATCATTGCTGAGCCTGGCAGCTTCTTTGTGTCCTCTGCTTTCACCCTGGCTGTCAATGTCATCTCCAAGGAGATGGTGGCACGAGATTGCCAGGAGCAGGAGCATGGTCAGTGGCAAGATTTCATAAGTGGCTCGAACACTGACAAATACACAATGCATTTTTACGCAGAAACCATAAGCTGTACAGCATCAATAGTATTATTATTTCAGGAATAATAAGAGTGTAAAATGAAATTCAAGAGTTTAATGCCCTCCTCTGAACAGATGACCTGTCTCCAAACGAGGAGCCAGAGTTCCAGTACACCATGAACGAAGGCGTGTACGGATCGTTTGCCAGCAAACTCTCCGAAACACTGATATCTGCTCCATCTGTTCACAAGGTGAGTCTCAAAGATTCTCTGTGGGGCAGTGTCCACTCACTGGACACTTTATTTGGTACAGCTTGCTAGTACCATGTTGGACACATTTTACCTTGAGAACTGTCTTAATTTTTTGTGGCACAGATTCAGCAAAGTGCTGGAAACATTTTACTGAAATATTGGGTCATACTGACATGATAGTGTCAAACAGTTGCTGCAGATACAGTAACAAACACACTCACACTGTTACATGACTAAAATGATCAGCTTTGTTGCCTTCCTAGCAGAACACTTCCCTGGATGTGCCGGTGTTCAGCAGCAGCCTGTGGGGTCCTTCTGGAGATGATCTGGACCAGGTGGTGGAGCACTGTCTTTTACCTGAGCTCAACATTGGAGACTGGCTCATGTTCACACATGCTGGGGCCTACAGTCTGGGTCAGCCACTGTGCACCTCCACTGACTCACCACCACCCCCTGTGTACTATGTCATCTCCTCTAGAGACTGGTAAGTTTAGCGGTGACTGAGAGAATGTTTTCTGTCCAAAACTGTGGAGGTTTTGGTCTTTGATTCTTGTTTGTTTTCATCCACCAGGTTTGAGATGCAGGACACTGGTGTTACCAATGAGGCTACACTTAAGAACTTCTCACTGGTCCCGTACTTCCTCAGTTCCTGCCAAACAGAGGCTGCCCTGTCTGTCCCAGCTTAGCAAACATCTGACCAGGACCAGAAGGCTCTTCACTTCTCTCACTTGTTTCTGCTGCTAGCTTCCTTTGTTTCACATTCCACTGGGGTAACCTCCTCCAGTAGTGTTTGAAATTCCCCGGACCAGACCAAATTCATCTCACAGACCCCAATGATAACACTTGTATGTGGTCAAGCCTGGAAACCCTGAATAGGTGTTAATTAGTATGCAACAAAATGGATGACTCCAGAAAAGCCAGATGCATTCTGCGCTTTGATTTGGGACTCGTATTGAACTACCGTTTACACCCCTACAAGTAGACATATAATAATTTTAAATGATTATATTTGACAGATGTATTATTCATATCTCCTTTGCTATTGTCAGTCTTGTAAAGTAAGATGTGTATCCCTGGGTGAAGCAGTGTATTAAAAAAAAACACTTCTGAGATTATGTAGGAAGCTTTACCAAAAGACTTGTATTTATGATTTTAATTTTTGTGTAGTTTTTTGTGACAGGGACTAGAATCCATTTTTAAATTTACAATGTGGCATCTTCAACTATTTAAAGGGGGAGCTTGCAGCATACCGTTGCTGTAGATTCAAAATGTGTGACATCACCATGGCGCCCATTTCTGGAAAATTCTGATTGAAAAGCTACAAGGTCGGTGTTCACCAATAAGCTGGCGTTGCTGTGATTTTCCAGCGTGCTGAGTAGCTTTGCTCCCAAGACGAGTGAGGGCGCGGCGGGCGACTGATCTGCCGTCAGATTGTAAAGCAAGTTTATTAGACAGCATGTGCTGCAGATGGAACACAGGAAGTGCTGATGGATAATGAATCAGCTTACACGGAATCTCACATTGTTTCTTAAAAAAAAGATTTCAAAGGCTACAGCCATTTCTATTTCTACTGATATTTATATAGTTTGGAAATATTCTTTCAGCGTCTGTGATTGTGTTGAAAGACTATGGCAGTATTTCCTGACAGCAAGTAAACTTGCATTGTGTGTATCATATCTGTGAAGCTGTATCATAAATCTAAGGCATGATAAATTATCAGGCATTTTCCTGTTATTAACTTGTAGCTGTGCTTGTCTAAATGAAGATAATAAACACCCCATTGACTGGACTGTGAATCACTGCCCCTGTGTTTTATTATCAGAAACGGACAAGAAATGTTGGAAACTGCCTCCCGCTGTCATGCACAGCTGAAATTTGTGGCACTCTCTCGGTTAATTTTGGAGGTGATCAACGATAAAAAGTATCACAGGAACCATGGAACATAATAAAAATTGTTTATCTAGACAAATATGTTCGAGTCTTTTAAGGAACTCTACACAATGTTTTCAACTGATTGTTGTGGCACAAAAAAGATTAATAATTTTTGGTCTAAAAAGTTTTTATTTTTTGGTAAAGTAAACGTGACTGTATATATGTAGCTGCTCCGCTTATGTTGGCGTAGTAGAGAAATGTAAACACTTTCATTACCTAATTTATATTCATCAATAATCATTGCAGAACAGCAAAGAGTTTACACGCAATTTCACTGTCATTGTAAAAGTGTTGCACAACAGCCCTTTCATAATAAGGTGATTAAAAAAACATTACACAGTCGTCTTTGCACTGAGACTCAGCCTCTGCAGCTTAATGCGTCTTATTTGGTTTCACAGTTTTGTTGAAGAGGACGCTCTGCATGCAGCAAGGTCAGCAGTGTGCCCTCATCGCTGCCAGGTGTCTTCGGGTGTGTTTGGCCAGGTGGTCGCTGCGCATGAAGCGGCTGAGGCACATTGAGCAGGCAAACTTTTTCTCTCCCGTGTGGGTTCGGCGGTGGCGGGACAGCTCATCGGAGCGAGCGAAGCACCTCTCGCAGCCCTCCCACTTGCATTTGTATGGTTTCTCACCTGTTGTGGAGTGGAGGTGAGAAGGAGGACTTTTCTAAATATAGTCGAGTGACTAGAAGACTAGAAGTTATCATGACTAGAAGAACATACTTGTGCTATGCGGAAGAAAAGTGGATGGATGCATGATATAAACCAGGAGTCCTCAATCCCAGTCCTCGAGTACTGGTGTCCTGCAGGTTTTGGATGCAACCCTGCTTCAACACACCTGAATCAAATGGCTGAATCACCTCCTCAGTATGCAGTTAAGTTCTCCAGAGTCCTGCTAATTGACTCAGGTGTGTTGAAGCAGGGTTGCATCCAAAACCTGCAGGACACCGGCCCTCGAGGACTGGGATTGAGGACCCCTGATATAGACTTTCGGTTTCTCTGCAAAACATTTCTCCCTCACCTGTGTGTGTCCTCATGTGGGCCTTGAGATGGGAGCTCTTGAAGTAGGTCTTGTTGCAGTCCTCACGGGGACAAACGTGAGTGCGTGCACGGACCACTTCTGTCTGCAGTGGGATGCATCTTTGTTCTGATGAAGCACGATGGGGTGCCGGGGCAATGGCTGCGAACTTGGTTCCACCGGGGGTCACCTGCGCTGGCTGAAGGTAGAGAGGAGGAACAGATGGCTGCGGGAGAAGGACCATGACCGGACCCTTTGCCATCTGACCCCCTACAAGGAAGACCTGAGCAGAAGAAGCTGTTTGTTGCAGTGGTGTGTGCACCACGGTGACTGCTGGCAGTAGTTGTTGCTGCTGACTGTGAGAGTTTGTGACAGTCTTTTCTTCTTTGCCCACTGTTGTGCAAAAGACAGGAAGAACCTGACAGTAGATGGGCACAGGCGAAGCTGGAGAACCTCCAGCTGATTTACTTTCAGAGCCTAAAAGACTTCCTTGGTTCTGTCTGGACTGAACAACATTTGGGGATGTCTCGGTGCAAGCTCGTGTTGCAATAATCTCCTCGGAGTCTCTACTATTCAGCCCATCTTCACAGTTCAAGTCTGTTTTACTGTCTAGCCTGTGAACCCAAGTGAGCTCCTCTTCCTTTGAGACATAATGAAGGTCACAAGAGCAATGTAGGCCATCTGCAGTGTGACGGATCACACTGGTGCACTGGAAGCTCTGCTGAGCAGTGTGTTTGTGCTTGTGCAGAGAGATCTCTTCTGCAGGTTGGTGAGACTTCAGAGCTGAGCCTGGATAGGCGGTCTCAGAGTGGATTGGGCTGTATGGTGGTGTTATGCACTGGAAAGAAAAGGCAGGTTATCAAAGTTAGTAATAAAGGTTTTTTTTTTCAGTTCTGCGCTAATGCATCTACATTTACTAGCAACAGACACTGACCTACATATGGATCACTTACAAAAGGAGACTCTTGCAGCACAGGAGAACTGGTGGTGATCAGGTCGTCCTCTGAGCAGTCTGAAGAGGGAGACAGAGGTCTGAAGCGTCTCAGCCTGAAGTTCTTGGACTTGCACTGCTTAGTCATGGACATCAGAGCCCGCACAGCCTCCATGTCACCTGCACCCATGTGAGCTGGCTGGAATTCACCCTGGATGTCTGATATGTCACCGTGGTGTTCTTCACACTTCATGGTGCAACTCTGACAGAAGGATGAAATGGATCTTTTCCCTTAATTTTGATTAACACAACATTGCACAATGATTAGTCACTGTCTTGCACTAAAAGATTTGCATACAATCAAATACACAGTCTGTACATTATCCAGGACATTTATCACCATTTACAGGAGTGTGTGAAGCAACATGTGAGATAAGCATGATCAGCTGCTGCTCATCAGCGCCGTTGCCCTTTTACCTACTTTGCTCGGGGACAAAAGCAGCATGTGTGGTGGTTACAAAACAGACACACAACACCCACTGTAACAGCCCCTCCCTGCTCGGGCCACACACAGACTACAGCTCACCATCATATTCCTCAATAACCAACATTGGTGAAGCACACAGACCACATGGCGTCACTGATTAGCTGCTCATTAAATGACTGACAACCAGTTTATCGATGTGTTTTTCCACGAACAGCCTCAAATGAGTAAGAAAAGAAATGTCATGCCAAATAGAAAATAGGACGTTGAAGAAACTAATATTTACTTACTATGTTAGTGTGCGTCAAGGGTTCAGGAAACAGGTTTAATCCCTGAGTACTCGTCCACACGTCTTGTGCGAACAATTTAAGACTAGCCAAGTGTGCTTCGTAACTTTCTCCACAGGCTCGTTTCCATTCATCATTTCAAATGCGGTGGGGGGGTGGGGGGTGGGGGAACCGATGGGCGTGGCTTATCTCTGCGCCCAATTGGACGCAAAGGTGTGTTGCGGTAGACCAATGGCACAGGGGCTCTGTGCGTGATCAGGGGCTGAAGGCACCGTGGAGGCTGCATGGTACACCCCCCCACTCCCCCAGTACACACACACACGCCTTCCAAATAACTGCCGTTTACAGTGGGTAACTTCGCCCAGACTCTGGCAGGCCGCTTAAACATAAAATCGGTTTAGTCTGACTGTTCGTAATTACATTTTAAATATCTAAAAATCCATTTTGACGAGTCAAAATTCCTTTCAAGACATGACGTCACCGGATTTGTTATTTGAAGGGCCATACATTTATGGCAGGCCTGTGTCAGAATGTAATTAGAAATATCTCAAATAGGTATTTTGTCTAGTCAAAATGTAATTAGAGATATCTTCATTTACTAATAGTCATAAATCAATTTCAGATATATGCCAAGTGAGTGTGGTGAAACCGATTTTATGTTAAAACGTGTGACCCTTCAAATGATGAAATCAGTGACGGCCTAAGTATTCTCTATTCCAGAGGTGTCAAACATAAGGCCCGGGGGCCAGAACCGGCCCCTCAAAGACTCTGATCCGGCCTGCTGGATGATGGAATCCCTGTTTTTGTCACTACTATAGAATTTATTTTTATGATGGC
>VOQJ01015445.1:7314-19347 GCA_015052665.1 Apistogramma diplotaenia
CAACAAACGTCGCCTCAAGGCGCTTTTTATTGTAAGGTAAAGACCTTACAATAATTACATAATAAACCCAACAATCAAAAACGACCCCCTGTGAGCAGCACTTGGTGACAGTGGGAAGGAAAAACTCCCTTTTAACAGGAAGAAACCTCCAGCAGAACCAGGCTCAGGGAGGGGGGGTCATCAGACATGGGACATGAGCCTGACACAGGGACAGAAACCACAAACAATAATGCACAGCCAAGCAGTAACCCAGGAATCCAAACTAACAGGAACACGTCAATGTAAAACATTTTCCAATTTAAAAAAGGTACGACTACATATTTGTAAAGTATATGTTACGTGTAAGAGTGGGGCAGTTAAATTAGATCAGGTAGAGCAGCTAAAGAACAAAAAGACAGATTACTTCTGGTCTGATGGCGCCTGTGTTTGTCCGTAATTTCTTTTTTTTTACTCCTTTTGTTTTGTCTTGGGATTGTTATCTCTAGTCTGGTCTACGATCGCCTTACATTACTCTCTATTCGAGCCTCCATTATGGATCGAAATTTCTCCTCCTCTGGTACCGGTCCGTTCCATCCTTCTCCTCCTGGGATTGTGACTCTGACGTTGCACCGGAGTTGGTGACGAACTTTCGTAACCCTCGTAGGAAGAGAGGAAAGAGAGCTGGTGTCCAAGTTCGGATTAGACTCCTTTGGAAACGAGGACTGTCGGGTAACCGACGTCAAGCATTTTTAGCCTCCGCCGGCTGGCTACCCTTAAGGGAGGAAAATTATCTGCAGGTATCGGAGCCCTGCATTAGACAATGTTTTCTTAAGCTGGTCTGCCCAGTTTTTTCCTTTGCCTTCTAGAATGTTTAATGGCCGAGGTGCAAACTTCTCCCATCTGCGCTCTCGGCCTCGACCGAACCAGGCACCCTCCTCCTCATATGGCACTTCTTCATGCTCGATCGGTTTACAACAAATCATTCTTACTGAATGACTTTATATTAACAAATGATCTGGACTTTTTATTCTTGGCTGAAACATGGCAACGTGGCTCTGATTTTAATCACTCAGTGAACCGTGTCCGGCTGGATATTCCTTTGTCAGATAACCTCGACTCTCTGCCGCGGTGGTGGTGTTAAAATCAGCAACAAAGTTCCTCTGTACTGTGCTGTGGTGTATCGCCCACCTGGCTCTTCTGCTTTATTTTTAAAGGAGTTTTATGATTTTTTATCCACTACGTTAAAACTTTCTAGACTGCTTATTGTTGGGGACTTTAACATTCATATTGACGACACAAATGATTCCTTTGCCAGTATCATGAACTCATTTCACTTTACTCAACACACATCTGGCCCCACTCATGTAAAGGCTCATACTTTAAACCCGGTCTTCACCCTGGGTTTAAATGTTGACTCAATTGTTTCCGATGATATTTTTATTTCTGATCATTATTGTATTTATTTTGATCTCTGTTATAATGTAAATTTACTGCCAGTGCACCGTTTGGTTAGCTCTCACATTTTGAACTCGTCCACAGCAGATAGTTTTTTAGATAAATTCAGTTTATGCTCACCTTCATCAGATGACGTTAACCATCTGATGAATATTTTTAATGCTCATTGGATTTCTATTTTAAACTAAATCTGTCCAGTTATAACAAGATCCACCCCCATCTTGAAATCTTCACTATGCATTAATGATAATATTCGTGCCATAAAGCTGATGTAAAACAGAGCGCTTGTGGAAGAAAACCCACTTACTTGTCCATCTCTTGCACTTGAAGGATCTTTTAACTGATTTTAATAATGCTGTGAAAAATGCCAGAGCAACCTATTTCATTCCATCCATCCATCCATCCATCCATCCATCATCTCTACCATTGTGAATCCTGGTCCATCCACTGTTCCAATTTTTTCTAACAAAGACTGAGATAGCTTTCTTCATTTTTTGGTCAACAAGGTGAACATTCTTAGGTCAAATATAAATCATGTGAATCTTTGAACATTCCTATTCCAGCCCTGTCCTTTTCATTTGAACAATTACCTGATCTGTCAAAAATAGTTGGGTCTGTGAAATCAGTTTCATGTTCCCTTGATGTTCTACCTGCATCCCTCTTGAAAAATGTATTTCAGCACATTGGTCTATATATTCTCTCCATAATTAATGCCTCCTTGGCATCAGGTCAAGTCCCTGATTACCTTAAGACTGCGGTCATTCATCCACTTCTCAAGAAATCTAATCTTGACCCTGGAGTATTCAATAACTATAGACCAATTTCCAAATTTGTTTCTAAGATTCTGGAAAAGGTTGTTGCTAAGCAACTTACAGCTTTCCAGAACAACATGATATTTTAGTCAAATTCCAATCTGGTTTTCGTAGAGCTCATTCTACCGAAACAGCTCCTAGAGTATCAAATGATATTCTCCGTAGCAGGGATGCAGGTGAATGTTCTGTTTTAATAATGTTGGATCTTTCCTCTTTCTTCGACACTGTGGATCATCGTATCCTACTTGACAGACTACATCGTTGGGTGGGTTTATCAGGAACTGTACTGAAATGGTTCACCTCCTATTTATCGAATAGATGTTTTCAGGTAGCAGTTTCTAATTTCAAATCAGAACCTGCCTACCTTACATGTGGAGTTCCTCAAGGGTCTGTTTTGGGCCCCCTCTTGTTTTCTTTGTATATACTCCCACTGAAGCATGTTCTAAGCAAGTTTGAGGGGATCGCATACCCCTGTTATGCAGATGACATTCAGTTGTATATTTCTTGTAAGCATGAACACATCTCTAAGTTCAAGACTGTAATTAACTGTGTAGAGTTTTTGAAAATCTGGTTGGCTGAGAATTTTCTACAACTCAATGAAGACATCTGTGCACCAGATAATTATACTGCTGACATGATGTCTGTTCTTGGCCCTCTTGTTCAATTTGTTAAACCCACTATTAGAAATTTGGGGGTAACTTTTGATTCCGCTGGTATGCTTGATACCCATGTGAGCTCTTTGACGCACTCTTGTTTCTACCATCTCAGGAACATCGCTAAGCTCAAACTCACTGTATCGCATAATGAACTTGAGATGATTGTTCATGCATTTATTTCCTCACGTCTGGATTACTGTAATGCGTTATTCATTTGTATTAGCAAACACTCCCTTGATCGTCTACAGTCTGTTCAAAATGCTGCCACTAGGCTGCTGACCAAATCCTCCAAATACTCACATGTTACCCTGTTGTTAATTAAGTTGCACTGGCTTCTAGTGAAATATAGGATAAATTTTAAGATTTTAGTTCTGTAGAGCCTTAAATGGGCAAGCTCCAGCTTATATTAGAGATCTTTTGCAGTTATACTCTCCCCTCAGATCACTAAGATCTTCTGACCAGGTGCTACTAGTTGTGCCTTCCTCCAGATTAAAAACGAAAGGTGAAGGGCTTTTGCAATAGTGGCTCCCTGCCTCTGGAATTCTCTCCCTATCAGTCTCAGAGCGGGAGACTCACTCAATTGTTTTAGCTCTGCACTTGTTTAATTGTTTTTGTACTATTTATTTTATCTCTGTATTTTTGTGTTTTTTGTAATGCACTTTGTGACTGCTGTGCTATATAACTAAACCTTTACTTACTTAAAACAGGTGGGAGGCAACCGAAGAGTAGGTGAAAAACATGCCATTTATTAAAAACAAAAATAAAATTTAATCAAGGCAAGAGAACACTGCAAGCTCAAAGTCCAGAAAATCCCTAATGTACACAGTACAGGCTCCACTTCCCTATGGCCACTGCAACAATCAGTTCCTTCTTTTTGTTCTTCACCACATTTCTGAAGTCCATTGCCGGTTTCCCTGTGGCCCTCTGGCTGCCAGCTCTGTCAGTTATCTTCTCGGCCGTGGTTTGAGTCCATTCTCTTCCTGTCTCCTGGTGTGCCCCCTCTGTGGCCCTGTCTTATTGCTTCCAACCTCGGTTGTCCTCTGCTGCTCCTCCAATCTTTATAAAGATGCCACAGCAGATGTTTCCCATTCCCTTGATTGGTGTGACAGGAAGTAAAAACCAAACAATAGATGCATACAATACAAATATTTAAAAACATGCAACTATAAAACCAAATAAAACCTACAAAATGTTAAAATCACTTCTGCCACATCACATATATTTACATATTTATTTAATTAATAATTATTATTTCCATGTTACTGTTTCCTGCACCCATTTCTCTGCTGTGGCTTTAATGATTGTAGAGCTTTTCCCACCTCAGGTTCAGGTAATCATTTTTACACACTAAAGACTTCAGGACATTTAACAACATCTGTTTGTCTAGTTAAACAAGCTGCGTTCAGTTCCTGTTCAGGAGCAAAAAACGTGACTTTGGTTGAGACTTCATGAAGTGAATAAAAAGCCTGACCTTTAACCTTTACATCTTCAGCCCGGCACCTGGCTCCCAGGCCGGCGTACTGACGTGGATCAGTGGTGCTTTGCCTCAGCCCGCAGTCTCACCAAAAATGAACCGAGCAATCTCCACCGCCAAGGTGAGGACACGATAGCGACCTCAATAAACTACATTTATTGAAAAAATAAGTTGACACTGGAGGACATCAGTGTTGGTTCACAAAGTGGTTGGATTTTAGTCCTTGTTCATTTTTTTGGTAACTAAAACAGGTTAATTACTCCTAACTACATGATAACTAAACTTAATTAAATATGAAAGCTTAGTTATATTGTTACTCCTGGACGGACTGGAGCTTTGAAGTGTTCAGGACTGTGTTAGCATCCAGGGACTAACGCAGTGTTAGCATCCAGGGACTAACGCAGTGTTAGCATCCAGGGACTAACGCAGTGTTAGCATCCAGGGACTAACGCAGTGTTAGCATCCAGGGATTAACGCAGTGTTAGCATCCAGGGATTAACGCAGTGTTAGCATCCAGGGACTAACTCAGTGTGACTGATCCAAACATCTGCTGCAGCTGGATCCTGGAGTGCTTTCAGGCCCAAACATGTTCTGATAGTGTTTCCTCCTCTTTTATCTCATCACAACTGCTCACAGGAGGACGAGGCAGCGGCCAGGTAAACACCTGAGTGTGAAACTGCTCTGCTGTCAGTTACTATTGTGAAATGTGATGTTTGTGTTGAAGCTAGTTTAGATTTTTAAGCTAGAAGGTCGAGACCTGTGTTCACACTGAAACACTGTGTTTCCCGTCCTGACAGTAAACCTGAAGATGAGTGAGTAACTATCATAGTAAAAATACTGAGCTCATTTATAAACCCATGAGCAGGCAGAATGCCAAATAGTGAGCTACTTTAAAAGCCTGTCATTGAGCAGAATGCCAAATAGTGAGCAGCTTTATAAACCAATCAGCAGGCAGGATGCCAGAGATCTCATCTCCTAACAAAAAGCACCAGCAGATGAGATGCCAGATAGTGAGCTGTTTTTCTTCCTTAGAAAAGGGATGATCTCCTGGATCTCTCAGGGTTTGGAGAGAGTGGTTCCTCATCCTGAGCTGAAGAGCAAAGAGCCGCCTGCAGCTGAGCAGCCGGCCGAGGTACGTCAGCACCTCTTGCAGCAGTTTTACATGATAATTAACAGTGCAAACAAGAGACGTTTAGAGGACTTATAGTTGCAAAATGAAAGTGAGACTAACAGATGTCATTGGTCTTATTACAAATTTGTAAAACTTCTGTGCCACATGTATTTGATTTAATTCAACAAGGTTTAATCTTTGGTTTCACAGCATTTTATTTTGAAAGTCTTAATATTGCTTCCTAACTAGTGTGTATTTTAAGCATCTAACTGAGCGTTAAGAAGACCAAACGTGGTCATCGACTGTCAGCTGATGTGTGTTACTAAAGTTCAGGTCATTCATTCTGATACCCCAATGAGCTTCTAGGAGATGGAAAAAGTCTGCTTTGGCCTTCATGAATGTATTTTTACCTAAATATTCCTGCATCATCCCGTGTTTGTTTCTCCTCAGGTGCGTCAGGCAGCACCTGCTCCAGGTGAGAGCGCACCTGCATTTGTTTGCAGACACATCAGATGTGAGCTGCTGCTCGTCAATCATCTGTTTCCTTGTTTCAGCTGCAGAGCCTGCAGAGCCTGCGGTGGAGGTGAAACCCGACCGAGAGGACAACAAGCCGCCCAGGTCAGGGTCCCGTTTTACACCATCTTCTTTCATTCAGAGTTCATCATCGCCCTTAATGAGCTGTTGCATTTGTTTAGAAACACATTCAGCTTTGACACAGACGAAGGGCCCAGACTCTGATTAGGGCTGAGAGGTGGGTGGGCAAGCGAAGCTCAGGTGAAAGTGTTTAACTCAGGTAAAGCTAAATAAGAGCAAACAGGAAGTAAAAGCAGACAAATCTGACTGAGACAGGAAGTCTGGTCTCAGCAGTGAAACCGATGGGGAAGCACGGGGATCATCAGCCCCCAAAACCAAGGAACCAAAACTCAGCTCGTGCAATATTTGAACCTGGTCGTGTGTTTGTGTGGCTCACAGCATGATGGACTGGATCAAACATGGCATCGAGAAGGTGGTTCCTCAGCCAGAGATCCATGTTCGCTCAAAGACTGAAGGAAACGAGAAGACTGAAGCTCCGGCTAAAGGTACGCTTCTTTATCAGCCTCAGATCATCACTGCAGACCGACGCAGTACAGACCAAAGTACCACCCTCTTAATCTTTACATTCAGCCGTTTTCAGTCCTTTTGCTAAAGGTGTATAACAAGCACCTGGGCAAACACACAGCTCACTGACGCCGGCTCTGTGATCAGATGCCGTTGTTGTTGCTGAGTGGAAGCATTCAGGTTACGGCCGCTCACGAGCTCGTGCCGTGTTGTCGAGCAGTCGCTGAGGACTGCGTCAGTGCTGACTCGATGCCTGCAGAGCTCCAAACCTCCTGGGGGGCCACTGCCTTCTCTGCATCGTGCATTTAACACGGTCAGAGGACCACCGCAGGGGTCAGCATCGCCTCGGTAACCTGACCAACGGGATCATTTTACATAACACACATCATTTTTCTGACTTGCATAAATTTGCAGATCAGATCATGAATGCAGTCACTAACAGCAGTGTCTGCTGTCTGCGGTCTCATTTAGCCACCTTTTAGCAAACACCTTCTCTCACAAAAGCTTCAGGATTCACTTCGTAAATGTGCTGATCAGATTTTCTCCTGCTCTTTCCAACAGCTGAAGCTCCACCTCCAGCTCCTCCACCTGCACCCAAACTGGCCCCACAGATGGAGAGGTGAGTCAAACCTTCAGTGTGTTGTTGAATGTTACGCGCTCAGGAATGGTGGCTCATGGGCCTGAAGTACTCAAACACAGGAGAATCTGACCAGTTTTCAGGTTAAAGCCTTAAAGCCTGCTGAGTCTGTTTTACCATCAATGGAAAATGACAAAGTGAACATCATGTTTTATTAAGTGAGACTTGAAGCTACCAACTGAGGTTGGAAGCTAATTTTAGGTGACGTCTTTGTTAAACTCAGGCCTCTTTTGTCCTCACAGGTCCGCCAAGGAAGCCGAGCAGCCAAAGTAGGTGGAAACTGTTTCTGCAGCCTTTGTCCTTTACAGGGAAGCTCGTGTTAGCTAACAGAAGAAAGACCGCTCAGGTCTTTGGTCTCCTTGATCCAGTGCTGATGCTGACTGTAGCTTTATTACGCTCTCTTCATAAATCAGTGATGAAAATACAGCGTGAAAGAAGCTGCCTGACTCAGGCAGGACCCACATGCAGCAGTGATGAACAGCATCAGCAGCCTGTTACTAACTCGTTCGACTGGTCACCTCAGTCATCGGCATCTCCACAGCCTCACTCGGGATATTTGCAGAACGCGATTTGATTGGCTTGTGTTCTCGGCTGTGGACCATGAGCTAAGCTGTTAATTGGCAGTGAGATGCTCAAACCTGAAGCATGTGGCTCCTGCCTCAGGGTGCAGGTCACCTTTGATTCCTTCTAATGTCTTGTTGTTTGGTTTAAAGCGTGATGGGCTGGATCGTCAGTGGGATCGGCCGCATGTTACCTCAGCCCACACAGAAGCCGGTGAGTCGCTGCCGCACGAGGCTCCGCCCTCACAAACATGCCATTAAATCCGAGTTAGGTCAGCTGACCTGAACCTGTCGTCTGCTTCCTTCCTGCAGGACGTGGGGAGTGACGAGGTGCAGACCAGTAAGTACAGCAACACGTCAGCGCTAGTTTATTAGTGTGGACAGAAACACTGAGAAACAGAACGTTTACATCCCAGAACTGCACCATGAAATGAATCTGAGCCAGAATCAGGAGATGAGCCTGATGTAAACGCAGGTGACCTGAAGGTGGCAGAGGAGCATCAGGTCCGTGTGGGTATAAAGCTTTGATGTGGACCCAGCGTTGTAACCTGTGCAGGTGCAGCCTGGCATGGCTTCGTTCACTGTACTAAAGTTATTACATGGAACAGCATCTGCTGGTTTAGAGGAGCTGAGGTGGGAACGTTCTCTGGGAACGTTTACTGAGAAGCTCTGAATCCTGAGCCACAGGCAGATTCTTGTAAATGCTTTAAAAAGTCGTTCGCCTGACATAAGCTACTCTGTGACACGTGCACTGGCGAGCTGATTGGTTGGTTAATGGTAGGTCAGGGGCCGGTGTCAGACGCAGACTCTAACTGGGCTGCTCTTCTCCTTCTGTTTCAGGGGGGAAAGGCGGCCAGAGCCCCTTAAAATAAAAGGAGAAGGAAGAGCAGGACAGAGTCACTGACACTGGCAGCAACAGACAGTTTAACTGGCTGAGGGGCACTCAGAGCTGTTTGTGCACAGCTACGCTTTCAGGTTTTGCACAGCCGTTGTGCGTAACTTATCTTTAGACAATGGGCATGATTGTTTGGTTTAATAACGGGGACTCATTCTGCTTATTCCCAACTCCACATTTTAATTCTCTGACTCTACTACAGAAGCTTTGCATGATTCACAGTTCAACTGCTTAGAGAAATCTGCAGACTGAGCTTCATGTTGTCAGGGGTTAGTGTGCATAACCTTATTGTTAGAATGTTAATGTGAACTTCCACCATCAGAACAGGAGACATGTGAAGGAAAATAAGATTATGTCCCCTTTAATGATGGCTGGTTATGATTAGGAAGTCCTGCTCTGTTTAAAGTCCAAGCCATTGGTGCTGCTTCATACTGGAAACTCTGGATCAGCTGCTTGCTTTTGTTAAAGGGGACCAGTTGTGCTCATTTCCAGCTCTAAATTTAGGAACTTAGCAAGACTAACGTATGAAAATAATCCTTTTTTGTATCATACTGGCCCTTTATGGAGCTCTTGTCTGAAACAAGCTGCTTATCTAAAAGCCCACAGTCTATTGACTTCTGACTTCTGGAAGCCTACAGAGGGGCAGCACCATGGCGTGCTGTTCCTGTAGCAGATGACAGTCCCCTCTGAAGGTTTTTGCTTCAAGGCAGCGGAGTCGGTGCAGGAAAGGAAGACGTTTGCTTAATATTGATGACAATAAAGATATTGTTTGGAAGACGAGTGTCTGTTGTGTTATTGTTGCAAACCTGAAAAAAGGGAACAGACCTATCAATCAACCAATCAATCAGTCAGTCAACCAATCAATCAGTTTCTAGTTTAGTTTCCTTAAAGACTCGAAGTGCATTCATGTCTAAGCTTTCCTGTAAAATCATTTCTTTGAGCCATAACATCAGGATACGAACCAAAGGGAGCAGTTAGGACGTATTATTCTTCCCAATATGACCCCTCTTTAAATGAAACTGCACCTTTTGCTGGGATGTGGCTCTATAAATGAGCTCCCTGTACAGACAGTAAATGTTTAGTGCTGGTGTTCTCAGGGCTCCTCCACAGTAATCTGCTGTGACTATAAAAGATACACAAACATAAGTACAGAGAAAGTTTTGAGCCCACATCTTCCTGCCTTCAGTCAGTATCACACAGAAGAAGACAGACTTGGTGCTGGAGGACATCGAACAGGAAGTCAAGGAGACAAAATTGGAGGTGATGGAAGTGAGAGGAGAGCTGGAGAACAAAGAGGATCTGAAGCCATCAAAAAAAGAGGTGAGCCTGACCTGAACTCTGTTACAACACAAAACCAACTCTGAGCCACAACAGAGGCAGCGCTGCAGGAGCTGTACCACTGCCACCACGGTGGTCCTAGAATACAAACCTTTGAAGGATTGTACAAGTTCCACGTACTTTGGTCCTTCAGAACCAGGGTCGGCAGGCCCAGTGGTACAGCATAACGTGCTGATACCACTGTAGGCCCTCTGAGTGGTACCCTGGTCATTTCTGAATAAAAACGTTAAAAGGGGGTGGCTCAGTGGGGGACCACATTCATATGCCGCCCTGCGGTGCAGGAAGCGTGGGTTCGAGTCCCGGCCCATCGCCATTGTGCCCGCGTGTCTTCCTCCCCGTTTCCTTTCTCTCTTTAAAAGGGAAAACAGTTCTAGCTGGAAGAGGACGATATCTCCAGTGTGAGCACAATGGGAACCACAGCCCTTCAAATGCCATTGCAGTTGTACCACTGTGTGCCCTTCAGAACCAAGACATCAGTACTCCAGTACCATGGCAACAGTAAAATGGTAACACCACTATAGACCCTATGGCAGGTGGCACCAGGTACTGTTTGTCATTAAGACGGTAACACGAAGGTACTTGAAGTGGTCTCAAAGAGCAGCCACAACCCTTTGAAGCCCTCGGTGGTGTTCAGTTTATACTGCTCCTATATTGAAGCTCTATCTGCTCAAATCAGGTGGAGGAGGGGCCATGGTTTGGTCTCCCCGATCAGTGGCAGGTCCTCTTGGCACGAGCTGCTTCCAATCAGCAGCCCTGAAGAGGAGGCCATTATGGTGCCCTGGGATAGGCTCAGGGTAGCAGCTCCCGTTAGGACACATTCTGTACCTGTTTGCAGACAGCCAAGGATGCACGTTTGATTGAACATGATTTTGTGTGAGAGGCACACCTGATTAACCTTCTTTGGAGACAGAGAGAAGGTCAGTGTCACAGCTGATCGATCTGCTGCCCCTCATCTGTCTGCTCTCTGGTTCTCTATTCTAATTCAATTATTTATTTAATACAACTGTTGTTTAAGTATCTGGTTTTTGTTCACCTGGTATAAAAGTAAACATACCAGTGTAAATGTGTAAATACCCATGTAGTTGTACAGGTTTAAGTACTGTTGTACTTCAGAATCAGGGTCCGATCGCAGAGGGGAAGGATGTCCAAGTGATATCACGGACAGAACTGTCAGGTGTCCTGATGATGATTGCTGTTGTGAACTGATGCTTCATAAATGAAATCATGGCTGGTTGCAGACTGAAGACAAAGACACACAGATGGATGAGTTGGATCCACTGATGGACGACATCAAAAAGGAGGCTGGAGAGGCGGTTCATGCTCACATGGAGGAAAGGTTAGCCTCGTTCTTTGTGGGTGTTCTGTCAGTCCAACACTGTGGAAGCTACTTCAGCTTAGACACATTTATTACTTCAGTCTATCACATAATTTGCTGAGTTCATGACTGCTCAGTGACCCTGTTACAGGCTGCAGCAGGAGCGCCTGGAGGCAGCACGTGTGGCGGAGGAGATGGCCAGGAAGGCAGCAGAAGAGGCAGTCCGCCAGCTCGAGGTGGAGCATTCAGCTAAGATTGTCATAGAAACACTACCAGAGTCCAATGAACAGTAAGTCAAATAAGCAGAAAATGTCAAGGCAAAACCCTCCATCTCCAATCTATGAGCTTTTAATGATTTATCAAGGAAAGATCTTCATAGTACCTCAAATGTCCCAAACATCTGAAAAGTAAAGTGCAGTAAACAGTTCAGAAATCTGAACCTGAGACCTCGAGATGCTCCCGTTTGATCTCAACAGACTCCCCAACATCCTGGAAGAAGAGAACGAGGACGATCCAGAGTAAGTCTGTCTTACTGCTGCTGCTGTCTTACTGCTGCTGCTGTCTTACTGCTGCTGCTGTCTTACTGCTGCTGCTGTCTTACTGCTGCTGCTGTCTTACTGCTGCTGCACCTTTCTATGGCCTGAAAGTGACTTTCTCACCTATTCAAACATGATCCACTTGATATTGCCAGTGTGTGAACACA
>VOQJ01015447.1:0-14891 GCA_015052665.1 Apistogramma diplotaenia
TTCTGCAGGACCACAGACCACTTCTCAGTACCTATGCTTTCTGGCTGATGTTTGGGTCACTTTTGAATGTTGGTGGTGCTTTCACACTCGTGGTAGCATGAGCTGGCCTCTACAACCCACACAAGTGGCGCAGGTAGTGCAGCTCATCCAGGATGGACTCAATGAGGATGGTGAGGGCCCGATGTCCACAGATGGGGGTTGTGCTCACAGCCCAGCACCGTGCAAGACGCATGGGATTTGCCAGAAAACACCAGGATTGGCAAATTCCCACTGGCGCCCTGTGCTCAGATGAAAGCAGGTTCACACTGAGCACATGTGACAGACGTGACAGAGTCTGGAGACACCGTGGAGAGCGATCTGCTGCCTGCAACATCCTTCAGCATGACTGGTTTGGCAGTGGGTCAGTAGTGTGGGGTAGCATTTCTTTGGAGGGCCGCACAGCCCTCCATGTGCTCGCCAGAGGTAGCACGACTGCCATTAAGTACTGAGATGAGATCCTCAGACCCCTTGTGAGACCATATGCTGGTGTGGTTTCCCTGGGTTCCTCCTAATGCAGGACAATGCTAGACCGCATGTGGCTGAAGTGTGTTGCTTTATCTATTACTCTATATTAAACCTCATCATCTCTTCTGGTTCTTGTAAGATTAGGCTTCAGACTAACAGTTAGGTCTCGATCAGCTTACGTTGAACCATCCCTTAGTTATGCTACTATATTCTCAGATTGCTGGGGCACTTCCCATGACGAGGTGAGCACTTATCCTCTTCCCTTCCATGGCTTTATTTGCCACTACTGCATGTCACCATCGTTAGTTTTCTCTGTACCTTTGTTCGTGTTCTGTTCAATTTCTTGTCTGTGTGTTCTCTCCATCCTTTCTTTTCTTTAGCCTGAACCTGGTTCTGCTGGAGGTCGCTTCATGTAAAAGGGAGTTCTTTCTCCCTACTTTCTCCAAGTGCTTGCTCAAAGCGGATCATATGACTGCTTGGATTCTCTCTCTAACATTATAGCTTAGCACATTGCACAAGTCCCTTGAGATAACTTAGAAATAAAACTGAATTAAATAGAAAATGTAATTGATTTGTCAGGTGTTGATGAAAATGTGTCATTAAAAGCAAAGTTTTTACAAAGGGAAAAGAGTGATGTAAGGTGTGTTTGCCGAGAGTGTTTGGTGCTAGGAAACCGTTCACCATAGGGTCCTTTGCTGTGGTGGGAGATTAGATTATTTCTTAATTTGGACCATGTCTCACACTTCATTTGCTCCATGACATAACCTGTAGTGTTTCTGTGCAGAGTTGGCACTTGAAACCACCACTTTCTCAGTTGTGGTTTGTGTTTGTGTAGTTAATCTAATGATTGTGTGTGAGGTATCCAGTAGGCTGTTCTGTGGTACATCACCCCCTCGTGAAGCCACAGTAAAACATGAGACTATGGGCAGGGTTCAGATCTCACACGATGATGGTAAAGAGCAGCTACAGGCTCTATATGTAGCCCAGCTGAACAACAGTGCACAGGGAGGTCTGCTATGGAAATGTGTCCACATTTGCACTGGGCTGCTTTTTGATGCTGCGCTAAGCCCAAGAGAGATCTGCCTGTGACCAACCCCTGTACAAAGTGTAGCAAATAACAGATGGCACATCAACATACTATGTGTTATTCACTTTTCAGACAGTGGTGCATAAAGGCAAATATAAAAGAAAATGCAATATATTCCATATATATACATATAGCTAAAAGTATTCACTCACCCATCCAGATCGTTGAATTCAGGTGTTCCAATCACTTCCATGGCCACAGGTGTGTGCTTTTGCTAACAGCGCATGCTGTTGTAGCTGCAAAGGTTGGGCTGACATCATATTAAATCATGTGGATTATGAATGGGATGTCAACAGAGTTCATAAGCTTGTGAAGGCGGATGAGCGAATACTTTTGGTAGTCTAGTACATATCATCAAATCAACTCAACTCATCTCAACTTTTATTATCAGTTGCTGTCAAATGTGCAAGACAGGCGGAGAACTGAAATTACATTTCCCACGACCCACGGTGTGCAAAGAGCATGTTCAGTATAAAATATACAAATACTAAAAATGTGCACAATGACGGAAGGAAACTGAAGAGGCCGTTTGAGGGGGTGGGTGAGGCCGCGTGAGGGGGTGGGTGGGGCCGCCCACAATGCTGTCTCCTTTGTGTGCTGTGTATGTCCAGGAGGGAGGGAAGTGGGGTGCCAAGGATCTTTTCAGCAAACTTAACTATCTACTGCAGGGTTTTCGGAGGCTGTGCAGCTTTCAAACCACAAAGTGATACAGCTGGTTGGGACACTCTCAATGCCCCTGTAAAAAGTGGCCATGATGGATACTGGAGCTCTCGCTTTCTCAGTTTATAGAGAAAGTAGAGGCATAGTGGTCCAGGAGGGATCATCTGAGATGTAGACACCCAGAAATTTGGTGCCACTGTAGAGCCATTGATGGTTAGAAGGGGGTGCTGGGTGCGGATGGGAGTGCAGACATGAGTCAGCAAACTAAGCAAAGTCCGGCAGCTACTTGCATAGTGAAGTGCTCAGGATTTTGATGGTTCTGTTGATTTATAGTGAGTTGAAATACAGCATGTATGAATGTAAAGTGGTGGACTTTTTGTAGTATAATTATTAAAGTGTACTAAATCCAATGTGTTCTTTCCCCTTGTTGGAAAACCAACAAGCTGCTGTAGTTTGGGATATACAGTCTTGACATCAGCATGGTTGAAATCACCAGCCAAAATAAGAAATGGATTCAGGTTTGCAGTCTGCAGCTCACCGATGGCTTGATAAAGTCTCCTGTCTGTAAACAGCAAAAGATTCCTGTAAACTCCTGCCGCAGGTAGAAGGGACAGCATTTAACAGTCGGTAGTTCCACCAGGAATGAGCAGTGTTTATGTACCAAGCATCCCTGATATAAACACAGACCCTGCCGCCAAGGATCTTACCTCCCTCCAGCAGGGCTCTGTCTGCTCAATAACAGGTTAGCTGGTCAAGCTGGATGGCTGAGTCTGGGATGTTGTCATTTAGCCATGTCTCCGTGAAAACAAAAACACAGCAGTCTCTCATATCTCGCAGAACTGACCTCAGGAGTTGTAAATGGTTTATTTTATTGTCCAGGGAGCGCATGTTTGAAAGTATGATGGTGGGAACAGCTGGCCAGTTAGGGTTGGCTGCTAGCCTAGCTTGGATAGCTCCACGTTTGCCCTTCTTCTGCTTTCTCTGGCACCGCTTGCGACATCTCCTGACAAGGTGGGGAGATACAGATGGTGATCTGCAGTCCAAGGCCATGAAGCTGCTCTATGGTGGAGGGGTTTAATTGGTGTATATCCAATCTGCTAATGGACAGCAGAAGCCAGTGACAGAACTTGAGCCTAGTAGGCGATAGACACAATGTACATGTACACAAATTACACCCATAAAAATGAAAAAACGATTCAGTTTCCTGTTTTACCTCCACGAATTCCAGCAACAAAACATGAGCTTGTCACTGTGTTTGAACTTTTCGTTTGTCCGATATCATTTGTCATTGCATTTATCATGTGCAATTATCATTCTAGTATCATGTCAAAATTTACAGAAAGTGCTTCGGTGGGGGTGGGGTGTGTGTTACTGATTTTTATTCAGGAATACATTTTTTGGGACAATTCCTTCTTTTTGGTACATCTTCACCAGCCTAAGAAAACACTCCCACAGAATATTGAAGAAGTGGCGTGCACAGAAACTTAAGTGCTAACTCGTACATGTGGGGATACAGATGCTTCTAAATATGCCAGTATAATAGTAGATCAGACTCACCTCACAGCCTGGAGAACACGAGGCAGTCGCATGATTTCAAAAAAAGGGACCTCTTTTTTTTTTTTTAATCACATGCTATTCTGTAAAATGAGCCTCAACATAGGCTTCATTTGGAAATGCTAGCTTTGCGCCACACAGGCCTCCTGGCTTTAGTATCAACTGCAACATCAGTATGCTTCTATGTGTTTAGTTTATGGATGCAGCCTGCTAGCTGATAACTTGGTACCTTCTGCTTAAATTATGGTAACTTCCACCATATATAGAAACAGCATTGTGGCAGGTACTGATAAGGGTTAAAATGAGGGTGTGCAGACAGCAAGTTATTGTAGTAGAAATTCAAAGCTAGCGAAGATTTAACGAGCAGTTTCAGTGTACCAGCTGCAAATGCTTAGACTGGCACAGTTTATGCATTTATGAACACTTTAGTAATTAAAACTTAAGCCAAGCTACTTATAACTTCCAATTAACATTTCCATAATTTAATACTCTTATGTTCATATGATGGGCATATGGCTTTTAATACATATTTGTACTCAAATGCTGTGCCTGACAACACATCTCAAGCACATGTTTCATGAACTGGCAGTTAGACAGTCTATGGTTTCAACACTGCGAGTGGCATTAATCTACTACCGGTAGAAGAGGGCACAGTCTACAGATGCATGGTTATCAAACTGTGGGTGAGTGGAATCACTTACTATATAAGCGCTGTGACACTAACGGCACTTACTCTGTTTGTGCTACCTTGGTATCCATGACAACACAGAAAAATATCACATGCTTTGTTTTTTTTTATAAACTTTTAAGATAACATATTGTAAACACGGTTACCAACAAATAACACTGTAAAAGCAAATCCATCAAAATGCTGAAACCTCAAACCTGCTGTGCATCAATATGAATCTGTCAGTATACATTCAGAACAACTGAAAATTAATCTGTAATGATAGTTTTTCTGGTGCTGCAGCGCTTTAATTAGCTCCCTGTGAGCCACGTGGCAGTGTCTCATTCATCCACAGCCATCGAGCTAAAACAGTCACAAAACTGGCTTTCTTACAGCAGCACGGGACTGATTTGGATATTTTAAAAGGGGGGGATTCAAGATCATCCTTTAAAACATTTAGGCACACAGCAATCTGTTTGCTAACATTGCCACTGGCTAAAAGGGCTAAAGAAACAAAAGGTTAGCAGGAAATTTTAGTTTTGATAGGAATCTTTCAAAGAACAAATCTGCAACTCCTTCTCCAGAGTGGTGTAATTATTCACCGAGGAACTGAATGAGCCGCAGTGCCACATGGTCTGTGGTCTGCTGGGTGAAGCCTCAGAAGAGGCGTCTGCCTGCAGCTGTCAGAAAAGCCTCTTTAGCCTGACATATGTGTCTGAGGAAGCTGAATTATGAAAGCTGGCTTTTGGGAAATCCTGCTGATAACAGAATAAATACTGTCTCACTTTAATGGTGAGTGTGAGGGGAGAAAAAGCCATTTTCTTGCCATCACTGAAATTTTTTTTCAACATACAGCAGAAATTTGTTGCCAAATTAGACACAACAGCAGCTGCTTTGAGCTAAACTTTATGCATGATGCTGAGTATCGATTCAATCACTGCAAACCACCTGACACAATGGCTGTAAAGTAAGTTAAAACTGCAAAGAATGCAGCATGAATGTTTAATGACACAACTTTCAATTTCACCACCAAAACTGAATAAAATCAACAATATAATGATACATAAAAATAAAAACTAAAAGCCTCACATTTTTATATCTTAAAACGTTCTTAAAAATCCAAACACGAGGCCGTGGCTCTGCACAGAAAAGTCTTTGAGTTGACGTGTCACACATTGAAAATGATTAGCTTCAGTGGTTCACTACAGACTGTGCTTACAATAGAGAGTCCAGGTAAAGCGGTCACCTCATGAAGTATGAAGGTGAAGGTGAAAGAGCAGAAGTGGGATTTTCTCATCACATGTAACACTGCAAGATGTCAGACACTGAATGGCAAAGTTTGGAGTAAATAACTGTGACAGGAAATAGTTAAAAAAAAATAAAAGTGAATTCATTTCATTCATTTCTGGGAAATGTGTTTGTACAAAGGAGTGGCCAGCTGAGAAAACCAGAGCATTACAAGAAACAGAAATGATTTAAGCTTCTGCTGAATCAAGGAATTAAAAAAAAAAAAGAGAAGATGTTTGTCCTTTTACTTTCCCTCCCAAGCATCATCCCTCTGCTTGGCTGCCAGGCGCTTTTGTTCTGAAAGATAAATCACACGACAAAGGACGGCCTTGAATTTATAATCACTGTCTTTGCCACAAGCAGAGACGTGAAGCGCTAAAGCAGAATGCATACTGATCTTCACATATAACCATACGTGGCATTTGTTCCAGCGACACAAAGCCCAGTACATGTGCACTGACACTGGTGCAGCAGTGGGCCTAAACTGAGAACAAAGGAGCTTTTTTTAGTTTGCTGTACTTCCTGTCTTCCTGGACTGACTGTCATTGGATGGCCAGTGGTGGTTTTCTGGGCCTATATACTTATGTTCCATCTGTAAAGGGAAATGGTTCCTTTACTGATTATAGGCCTGGTATGACCTACACAGCAATGGATGGATGTCCCCTGGCACCACTTTGGAACTGAACTTAAAATATTCTTTGGTTAAGTTTGAAAACAGCTCCCACTTGTGGTGGTAACCTTGGGATGCAAACACTGGGACGGTAATCGTTTGCATTCATGCATCAGTTTAACTAGGCACGACCCTCACGCATGAATCCATAGGTAATTTAGCATCTGCCCACACAAGATAAAAACTTCACTCCTCGATGAAAGAACAAACTGAGAATGAGAATGTACCTTTTGCTTCCTGGAGTTTCTTCCTCTCAGCTTCACGTTGCTCCTTCGTCAGGTTGCTCTTGACGCCAAGGGCACCAATCACTAGCTTCCGAGCCAACGCTGCACTCGTCTGAGGTCTCTCTTTAGCAGGCAGGAGGTAGTCTGAGGGCAGGAGGAAAGGAGGACACATATAAATGTGGGAGATACAGAACTGTAAAAGTTTTAAGCACTTTAAATGTTTAAACTAATTTGTGGTATAATACGTTTCAGGGAAACTGGTCATATTACAGTTCTGATCTGCACCAGAATTCACTCTTAAACATCATAATTATCCCAAAACCTAGAAAAGACAAAGAGTTATCTTCAAGGAGAAGAAGAACAAGGAGAGACTGGCCCATTCAGTATCACTGTGACTCAGGAGGTAGAGGAGGTCATCTACTAATCAGAAAGTTAGTGGTTCAATCCCAGGCTGCTTCAGTCTGCATGCCAAAGTCTCATTGGGCAAGATACTGAAACCAGTTGAACCAGTGTGTTCATCATCAGACTGTGAATGTGTGTGCGAATTTTAGATAGAAAGCACTTAGATGTAGAAAAGTGTGCAATGAATGTGTGTGTGTGTGTATGGGTGAATGAAGACATGTTGTATAAAGCACTCTGAATGTCAAGTAGAGCAGAAAAGCGCTATATAAGAGTCCAGTCCATTTATAGATTTCAGTTTATTTCTTCTGCCATTTAAACTTGACTGGAAGAGAATGAATCAACTTGAAGAAACTGAACCACCAACCAGTGTTTTGGTGGCAAAATTGAGGAGTAAAGCAGGTGAAACAAAAAACAGACCAGACTTTTTCTACCCTTTTGAATAAAGCAGGTGAATCACGCACAAGTATAAATGCTGGCAACAACGTTGGCTACTTGTGTAGGCTACTCTATAGTAGATTCAACTCAAAGTACACATTAAGCTGCAGTCTGAGGAAGCAACAGACCCAAAACAAATCCACATTCCAGAATCTATCAAGTACACCATACTGCCAAAAGTATTCACCATCCCATCCAAATCACTGAATTCCAGTGTTCCAATCCTTTCCATAGGCACAGGTGTGTAAAACAAAGCACCTAGGCATGCAGACTGCTTATACAAACATTAGTGGAAAAAATGGGTCGCTCTCAGGACCTCAGTGAATTCCAGCATTGTACTGTGACAGGATGCCACCTGTGCAACAAGTCCAGTTGTGAAATTTCCTCAGTCAACTGTTAATGGTGTGGAAGCAATTCAGCCACAAAATGTTAGGCTCAGTAAAATCCCAAAGCGGGGTCAGCAGATGCTGAGCTGCAGTCACCAACTTTCTGCACTCGGTCACTACAGACCTCCAAACTTCATGTGCCTTTCAGATTAGCTCAAGAACAGTGTGTAGAGAACTTCGTGGAATGGGTTTCCATAGCCGAGCAGTTGCACCCAAGCCTTACATTACCAGGCACAATGCAAAGCCTCGGAAGCAGGAGTCACTGGACTCCAGAGCAGTGGAGGCGTGTTCCCTGGAGCGACAAACCACTTTTCTGTCTGGCAATCCGATGGACAAGCCTGGGTTTGGCGTCTTCCAGGAGAACGGTACTTGTCTGACTGCAATGTGCCAAGTGTAAGGTTTGGTGAAGGGAGATTATGCTGTGGGCTGTTTTTCAGAAGTTGGCCTCGGCCCCTTAGTTCCAGAGAAAGGAACTCTTAATGCTTCAGCACACCAAAACATTTTGGACAGTTTCATGCTCCCAACTTTGTGGGACCAGTTCGGGATGGACACTTCCTGTTCCAACATGACTGCACACCAGTGTACAAAGCAACGTCCACAAAGACATGGATGAGCAAGTAAAGTGTTGAATTATTTGACTGGCCTCCACAGAGTCCTGACATCAACACATTAGAACACCTTTGGGATGAATGAGAGCGGAGAGCGTGAGCCAGGCCTTCTGATCCAATACCAGTGTCTATCAGAAAGACAGATCTGTGGAATTGTACCTGAGCAGCTCCGGGCTTTGGCCTTGGTGGCAGAGGAGGATTTGGAGAGTGGTCGCAACTTCATCAGTGGATTCTTGGATCTCAGAGCTTCGCGAGCTGAAAGGAGAAAATAAGCAAAACGAACGAGTCGATGTGTTTAATATCTGCTCACAAATGAAAAACGCACATTTCCAATATGAAGTCAGAATGATGATAGTCAAAGTAACAAAAATACACTCTAAAAAGCTCAGGAGAAAATAGTATTAAGACTGTTGTCAGGATCTTCTTTTGTCTGCTGATCTTCTTTACTAAAACACGTCTTCATACAACACCACAGTCACGACACGAGTCATAACAATGGCATTTACAGCAGAGGATAATGAACTGTAATTGCTTTAAATGTAAGGCAGAGCCTTACTAACCTGCTATGGGGCTCGAGAAAAGGCCCAGGGCGTGCGTGTCATCAATCCATTTAATGTCAAATCCTCTCTTTCTGAAAACACAGTTAGAAATTATGCACGGCAGTAAGAATATTTCATAACAACAATCCCTCTTGGGGATCTCAGCTGCATTCGTTTCAAAAGGGATATCAAACTTGTAGCTTGTAATTAAAGCTCTCACAGCTTTCACATAGTTTCCACATAACCTTTGTTCTCTTAAAGAAAACATATTATGCTTTCCCTTATTTTCTAACCTTGTTTTCTCATATACAGTTATAGTGGTAACAATATTCTTCTACTTTGTCTGTATGATGTCAAAAGCAGTGGCTATCCCAGATATGCTAATATGGTCCTTTTAGGTGATCTTCTTGTGAGCACTGAAGCCCCTCTCACCTGCAGTTCAACCCAACCAGAAGAACATAGCTAACACGAAGGGGCAAAGGAGCTATAGCAGCTTGTTTCAGACCACGGCTGAACTCAGAGCTGCACCGTGATTATTTTAAACTGTGAATCATGTAAAGCTAGAAAAAAAAACAGAAATATGGACCATAATATAGTACTGTGCAATAGTTGGGCCACCTGTCGTTTCTTTATATTTTCCCAGGAAATGGGAAATAGGTTCAGAGATATACTAAAACATCTGCAAAAAGCTGAGCATGAAAGCTAAGCTGCCAATTTACTAATCAATCGACATCCCTATGGTCACGAGCTTTGGGTCGTGACTGATGGAACAAGATTGTGGATATAAGATGTGAAAATGAGCTTCCTCCAAAGGGTGGCTGGTGTCTCCCTTACAGATAGGGTGAGGAGTGCAGTCATTCAGGTGGGTCTCAGATTAATGCCAATATTAAAAAAAAACAGGAAAAAAAAGGAATTTCAAATATATAAGTTAGCAATGGCACACTCAAATATACTTACTGGTAGCACTGAAATAGCTTGAGAAGGTCCTCTGTTTTGAACTCTGTAGGGAAATCGTAGATCTCTACAATGTGAGCGAGTTCATCCTCTGTGAGGTCAATGTCATCATCATCATAATCGCCTCTGTCCATGTTGTAGTAATCAAACCTCGGCTCCTGGATCGACTCCTTCTTTTTACCTTCTCTCACAGCCAGCTGGAAGAGTGACGATGAAGAGCATGCAAGGCAGGTGGGAGAAAAAGAAATGATGAAGAGAGAAAAAGGCATTAAAGTTGAATTATAACACTAATTTAGAGGTTCTCTCTGTTCTGTGTTGTAGTAAATGGGATTTTTTTTAGGTAATTTATCAGCAAAGTGCATGCATTGGGTGAATATTATTCTGCTTGTCTTGGGTTTTTATGATCAAAACCTATATCAAGCTCTCACCTCTTCAAGCAGGTGTGGATCCAAACAGTCTCCATCATCATTGAACAAGGTGTCCCAACTCTCCTCTTCTCCCTTTTCTTCCTGGGGGGCTTTTTCTTCCTGCTGTGCAGCATCCTCTCCCACCACATTAGCTGAAGACTGCCCATTAACTTCCACCTCTACACCGTGTAATCGGTCCTCCTTCACATCAGGGTTAACATCGTTACTCTGTGTCTCAACTCCATCTTCTCCTGCAGCAGGCGCTGCTTTTTCCGCTCCTCCAGCTTTATCCTTCTTGTTCTTGGCGTTCTTTCGTGCTTTGTCTGGGTAGCGTGGCCTGGTTCTTGGCTTAACTTCTCCCCGAGTCTGATCTTTCTCTTTCGAGACATTAAGTCGTTGTTTGGGGACGTACAGAGGCTGACTTGGCCTCTTTGAATGGGAGGGAGGTGTAGGTCTTGACTGGGTTGGAGCACAGTCTTCTTTGGGCTGCACATCCTCCATCGTTAAATTATGTTAAAGCATCTGGATCAAGGAGGAATGGGAACACGAACTCTGTCAAACCTTCACAAATTCCCAACGGTTCCAAAATTACTGTAAGGATTTTATTAATGTATGAGGTAGGCAAGTACTCGGGAAGCACTCTGCTAACTAAATATATTTGAACGAGCTGCAGTTAGCTAACTTAACTTCCACTCGTCTAGCCTGTAATGTTTGTAATGGCGGGGACAAATATAAATAAATAACGATTAATTTTAAATTAAATTTCATTTCATTTTGAATCAGACTATCTTATCCACAATTAAATGAAATAAATTTCCTCTTTCGGCTTACCCGTGTATGGGTTGTTTAACAACAGATTTTCGTCGCACGTCTTACGTAAAAGTGGGCCGCAAAGCATTGTGGGAAATAGTGTTCTAACTACAGTGTCGCAGCTCCACAGTCCTGAACGACTACCAAGTTTTTTTCAATGTTCACTTGTTTTTCGAAAGAACGGGCTCTGTCTATGTAGTGCAACGTGTTTCCCAGCAGAAATTGTTAATTTACTGTCTGCTGAATGCGTTTTTTTCCTGCGCCACCGTTTTTATCAAGGACTACAAACAGGAAAAACCTAGGGTGTAATAGACACGTGCACAGGAATACAGGTCAGCCATTGGTCAACATTCTCATCGGTCGGACAGTTCTTCGCTGATTGGCCAGTGTTCTCTGCGTTACACAAGGTGTTTCGTAAAAATTGTATTTACGAAACTTATTTTGTGTAATAAAGGCGTCTACTACCTCACTTCACTGCAGCAAATGCATCCTTTTCACCTGCACACAGGGATACGGTAAGACGGCATTAAGATTATAAAGGAATTCTTCCATGCGTCTTTGCTCTGCACGGAATGAGTAATAGGCTTCGTGCATGTGTATTTTGATTTATTAAAATCAATATATTGCATGTCAGTGGCTCAGGAGAAAAAGCAAGTTAGAAATATAGAAAATGTATTTGCTGGAGAGAGTAAATAACATCTTTGATTACTTTAAAGCTAAAAACCTTTCATTTGCTGATTTACAGAGAAATACTGCACATTTAAAACCATAATGTTTTTCTTCTTTTTTTTAAATTCTTAAATAAAGTTTTAAATGTATTTACATTTGCACCCATTTCTGTGCATCCTACACCCTAAGATTTTTCATATGTATGCTGTATACAAATGTATATAGTGTTTTTGATATCTGTGTATAGTGTTTTGATGTACTGTATATGTCTGTATATGTGTATTAATATATATTTTATGTATGTTGTGTTTTCTATTTTATTTCATTTTATTCTATTTCATCTTTGTTCTGTATGCAAATATCCCCATTGTGGGATCATTAACGTTTTATCTTATATGATTGCTATGCAGATAGTAAAATAAATTGTTCACAATACTAAGAAATTTTGTTTTGTGTTATCATTCTCAGCTTCAAAAGTTTCATGTAGGTTGAACGCAAAACAAAATCTCTTTTTGAGTTACAGTAACCAATTTTGATGTGTCCCACCAGGTCGCAGTAATGTGGGGCTCAGGTCTTCTGCTCCTCCTGGTGGCACTATGGCACCGCTCCCTCGCCCAAAACTCTGAGCCCATGCTTCAGGTTGTAACACAGACCATGCTTCCCCCTGACAACCTCCATAATCCCACACAGCTCAATTATGGGATGGCTGTGACAGATGTGGATGGTGATGGTGATCTGGAAGTGGTGGTGGCAGGGTGAGTGTGAGTGGTAGTTTGTTACTATTTGTGAGGATTTTTATGCAAAGCTGTGTGATCAAAACAAGTCAAAAGCACATGATGTTTTGTCTCAGGTACAATGGGCCCAACCTGGTGCTGAAGTATGACAGGACACAGAACAGGCTGGTAAACATTGCTATTGATGACAGTAACTCTCCATACTATGCTCTGAGGGACCAGGCAGGGAATGCTATTGGAGTTACTGCCTGTGATGTGGATGGAGATGGACGAGAGGAGATCTATTTCCTCAATACAAACAATGCCTACTCTGGTAAATACTGCATGCATACATAAGTACTTCTGAAATTAAGCTTTCATGGAAGCAATTTGAGGTTAGCTAATGATTTTTCTTTCTTTGTGCAGGACGAGCAACATATACAGACAAGCTTTTCAAGTTTCGTAATGGTCGCTTTGAGGACCTGCTCAGTGATGAGCTCAATGTGCGTCGTGGCGTTGCTAATCAGATGGCGGGACGCTCAGTCGCATGTGTTGATAGAAAGGTCAGTAAACCTACTCTCATCACATCGCATTTGAGTACATGATACTTCTTGTAAAAGGCTCATGTTTCTCTGCAGGGAACCGGCCGTTACTCAGTCTACGTAGCAAACTACGCCAGTGGCAATGTTGGCCCCCACGCTTTGATAGAAATGGATGAGGCTGCCAGTGATGTCGCCAAGGGCATCATCGCTCTGTCTGATGTAGCTGCTGAGGTCGGGGTCAACAGGCACACAGGTGAGGCATCACACCGGAGAACTGAAACGTGAGATTTTTTTAAGTTGTCTGAAACAGCTGGAAGCTTCAGTGTTGGCTTGTTGCCCAGGTGGTCGTGGTGTGGTCGTTGGACCGATCCTGAGCGAGTCGAGGTCTGATGTGTTCTGTGACAACGAGAATGGACCCAACTTCCTGTTCAAGAACAATGGAGATGGGACTTTTGTTGACGTGACAAGAGAGGCAGGTAAGAATGAAGCAGAAAGGAAACATGAAGGTACATGATAGAAAGGAAAAAAACCTTACAACCCCAGCATCCAGTCCTCAGGCTAAACTAATCTAGCCATCTCCATCAGCACTGAATTTAAGACACTCACAAAGGTCCTCTGATTGACTTTTACTTTACAAATAAATGTATACAGAGTGTTTTCCCCAGCACTGTGAGCAGTGAAGCCTCTAACATTGTGCTCATGCAAAAAGATGTGGAGGACCAGTACCAGCATGGCAGAGGAGTAGCACTAGCTGACTTCAATGGCGACGGAAAGACAGACATTGTTTATGGCAACTGGAACGGCCCACACAGGCTTTTCCTGCAGCGCAGCGACTCCAGGTTCCAGGTAAGAAAAGACTGGATTTTGGAAAAAGGGAAAAAAAAGGGGGCAAATGTGATAAAAGTTGGCAAAACCCAAAGGTTTTGAAAAAGCATATCTTAAGAGACAAAAGCTGTGCTTTGCAGAACATCGCTACTGGCAGATTTGCTGACCCCTCGCCTATTCGCACCGTCATCGCTGCTGATTTTGATAATGACAAAGAGTTGGAGGTGTTCTTTAACAATATTGCCTACAGAGGAAATGCTCCCAACAGGCTGTTCAGGTTAGATTTCATGTTTTTGTTTTAACTTCTGAGGAAATATGAATTTGTCAATTAAACAGTAACTGTAACTATTTCATTTAAAAGGTTGTGTTCTTTTTTTGCAGGGTGTCAAGAAGAACTAATGCAGACCCTTTGATCCAGGAGCTTAATGTGGGGGATGCTGAAGAGCCACAGGGGAGGGGAACAGGTCTGTAATCTCTCAGTATCAGAATATAAATTCATTAGTTTTTTGGGGGGTTTTTTCAGAATGTCCTGGCTCTCTTGAAAAGTAGTATTATTATAAGTATTGTTCCAGTTTAGTGACGAGGTAACAAAACGATTCTCAGTATGTGAAAATATCCACATTTTCCACAATAACATCCACAGTAACATCACATTCACCGTCAAAAAAAATTTGCTTAAAATTTATTAATTCATGTTACCTGTTACCATTCATGTCTGAGACTAGGGCTGGGCCGTATCATATCATTCACGATAATACCGGTAAAAAAAATCTTGCCCGGGAAAATAAATTATATCATGATATGCTAATTTCATTACGTAAATACGTCACCCCACCATGCATCCGATTACACTCACGTGGGTCATGCAGCGATATTCAAGCTGTAAAGGTACAGGTAACCGTGGCTGAGAGTGTTATTGCTGAAGAATTAAATTCCAAGAAAGGAGGT
>VOQJ01015448.1:4161-15072 GCA_015052665.1 Apistogramma diplotaenia
CTCCCTCCTTTTATTTTCTTTTTATAGTCCTCAAACTCCTCAATAACCCCCCCCCCCCTCATCCAGTTTATGCAGTATTTACAACCCCTGTGTCTCTCCCACATCTGACTCGGCTAGCTTTATTACAGAAGCTAGAGGGAAACATCTGTGTAAATATTTAAAACCGTTATTCATGTTTTGTTCTTGACCTTGTGGCCGGTCACAATGTGGCTGTGATAGACTCTGTTTCGCAAATTAGTTTGACCTTGTGATTCTCACTCCCTTTTTAAATGATTTATCTGCCTCTTTAAAGTCTAGAGTGACAACATATTTTTATACAAAAGATTTCCCAGTCTGCAGAAATCTGCATTTTGTTCACTAATTTTGTATATGAGTGATACTGCCATTCATATATATAGATAAACGAAAACATTTTTGGCAGCCTTTTTCAGTAACACCCTTTTTTTTTTGCTATAAAGGATTTCCCATCCTGCTAAAAATATCTGTGCACCACACTGTGCACTGGTTTAGCATAAAGCTGCTGATTTCTATAGTGTCCCAGCCTCGAGTCCCACGACACTACAGCTATCTGGTGACAAATACCTCTATATGTCAGCTGCTTTTTCCCATTGCGAGAGGTTGATGGCATTCCAAGCAACACTGCTGCAACCTGGTCCATAATAATCATGAAACAGATGCCCCAAAGGGTTCAGTGTTCAACCGAGACCTGCTACAATCTCTCTGTTGCTCATCTGTCACATGGTCTTTGGCTTCAACAGTGTTGTGTGGTGAGAACTGCTCCCTCCAGGTCAACTCATCCACCAAGCACCTGATATTCAGACTCTACGAAAATCTCACTGGATCTGAAATGTATAAAATGAGTGAAAATGACCACAATTTTCATCCTAAAATGCCACTGGGAGTGAATGGTGTAAGCCAGTTGTTGCCAAAATGGGTGAAAGCTGTTTGCAATAGAGACTGGAGAAATAATTAGGGGCAGAGTAAAAGTAAAAACCTTTAATTATGTTGAGAAAGGAAAACATCTCATTTGACTGACTGCTTGCAACACAACGTACAGTAGATTCAAACTGTAAAAAAAGGGTCATAAAGAGACATTACAGCTTTTAGAAGGCAGAATACAAAGAGACGGAGCACATGTAAATCGCATTGTCCACTTATCTTAGTGATTATCATTGTTACAGCAATTATGTAATTTTACTGATAACACGTTGAGATTTTGAAGCTTTTGTAGCTTAATGAACCAATTCCTAGTTGGGTACGCATGCTCCTGTGGGAGTGCATGCAAATGGATACAGGAACTCTAGCTTCATGAAGAGAAAAATAAATGACAATAAGATATAGCAGATGATGCACCAAGCATTGCATCCATTTAAATGATGTCACTTACACATAAGGAATTGCCAGCACTCAAAGCTCATAAATGCCAAAAGTGATTGATAGCTGGTGTAAATGATCTGCCTCTGCTACTTCAGGTCATCTTTGTGTAAACTTTAAACCTATTTTAAAAAAAAGAAAGCTAAACTTGAAACCCAAGTCAAACAGTAAGAAAGGAGATGTGAAAATACAAGCTTTCCAGCACTTACACATGATGGATACACTGTGGGCAGCTCACGGTTCACTATCTTGCCCAAGGATACTTTGGCATGCGGACTGGAGGAGTCAAGGAATCGATCCACTAACTTTATGACTGATAGATGACCCACGTTACCACCTGTACTACAGCCGTCCAACACTAACCAGAGCATCTATAGAACTCAGTGACAGTGAGACTAATGTTGCAAAACTGGACTGGGTAATTAAAACCAGCTACGGCTGACTGGTCAAGACCAGGAAAAAACCCCAGATGGATTTATCCTAAAGTACAAGACATTGAGGAAAGATAACACAACTCTGGTGTGATGCGGAGAAAGAAAATCTTTGAGACATTATTCAATCGATGAGCAGTTAAGCTGTGGAAATACCTACTCGTGTGGAGCAGTTTTTTAAGCATTTAACCAAATCAAAACCAGCAGAGGGGAAGACTTCATGTGGGAAGCAGCCTGATTACAGTTGCGGCCAACAACGCCTCCAAACCTGTCAAAGCTCTGGAAAGGCAGGTGGGCTCAGGTGTCTCATTAGAGGCACAAAAGGGTTGTTAATTAGTTTTTTTTAGTGTTATTCTATGTATGCAGATACATTTTGGTTTGATGAACAATTAATTACTGGGAGAAAATAAACTTGTTGCATTTAATATTGTTTTTTTTTTAATGTTTGCATCTGTAAATGTTGCCAGTGAAGGTTTATTTGAGCCTATCTGATATTATTCTTGAGGCACAGGAAAAAAGAACCAGCCGCTGAACCCCAGCCATTATAAACTGTAGGAGACTACAACATGAAAGGTCTCGAATAGCTGCTACCTGCACTTGCTGCAACAATTTTTTGAACCGAGCTGCTTTGGAAGCAAACAGTATCAAAGAACTATTGTGATGCTGGTTTTGTGTTTAGCACCAAGTCAGGGCAACATCCTCACATTGCTTGTTTTTGCAAGTGAAATAATTTTGTCTTGAATATACACTGTAATCTATGTCATAGACCTCAAGCCATCATTTTTATGTATGAACCTGTCTTATGTTATATTTCAGTGGATGCAGGGCAGTATAATATTTTGCTGAATCATGTTTGGTTTTAAACTAGGTCAGTTTCAGGTAGGGGCAACCTAATGAGCACCTGTGCACCCTATTTTCTTTTTTTTTTCCACCAGCAAATGAGAAATTATTGCAGAAAACAATACTATCTTTAACTTCTGATTACTGTAGGTGGGCAGCCCATAGCCAAGCCTTAAAGTTATCCCCTACACACCCTCTGATCAGAGGTACAAACATACTGTAGCAGAAATGTAAGGTGGTGGCCACAAGTAGACTGAAGAGCCATAAAGTCCATCTTTCTGCATGTTGCAGATGCTTCTTCTAAGATGGGTAGCAATGAGCCGTCTCTCTTTCAGCTGAGCTAACACGAGAGTTTTGTTCAGGGAAAAAATATCTGTTATTTCTATTAAATGTGTCTGAGATTTTCTCCCATTTGCATTTTCTGACTGGCTGCAGGGCACTGAGAGAGAAGCGTGCTTCTGTCTGCATGTATTAACGGCCCCCTTAGAGGTGTGGCTGAGGTCATGCAGAATTGATTTGTAGAATTTTTCTTGTGTATTTCTATGACATGACTGCATTGACTGGGCAGCCTAACAACTTGAAACTAACCTTATGTAAAAAGTGCTTTTGGTTTTCCTCCGACAAGGGGAAACTAGAGCACAAGACATTTGGCGATGACATTACATTTATGCAAAGATCTTATTGGTTGCTATTTTTACGGACACAGAAAACTGGACTGGTTTTATTCTGAAGGTTTGACGAGAGTTTGTCTCTCTGTGTGTGTATTTTTTTTCCTGTAATAACATAGAAAATCAACAGATTTTGATTAGAGCAGTAACTACCGTTCTTTAGCCTGTGAAAATACAGCTGCTACATACGGACTGCAGTATTAGTTTAGATTAGTCGTACCTTATGCCAGTTTTTGTCAGGGATCATGTATGGGGCAGAGGGTAGAGTGGGTTGTCCACCAGCTGGAAGGTCAGTTGTTCAATCTTCTCCAGTTTCTCCAGCTGGCATGTGGAAGTATCCTTGGGCAAGATAATGAGCATGATGCATCCACTGCAGTGCGAGTGTGAAGGTGAATGTTAGAGAAGATGCTTAGGCACAGAATAAAGTGCTGCATGTGATTGAGTGCATGTGGCTTGCAGTAAAAAGCACTTTGAGTGCTCAATTAGAGTAGAAAAATGCCTGTGCATTTACAAAGATGTGGTGATATATTCACAAGCATCTGATGAGGGACTCAAACCAACAACCTTAAGATTGCCAGCCAGCTGCTCTAACCAATGTCTTCCTTCCAGGTTTTCCCACCTATTAGACGTAGCTGCATACACAGTGCAGAACACTGTAAACAATATAAAAAAGAAAAGAAAAAGAAAGAGTAGGTGGGTCAGTTTATCTGACCACTAAAGCACTCTGCCTCCACAATGAGATTAAAAATGATTTCAAAAAGAAAAGAAAATTGAAGCTAATCTAATTGTTAGACTGCACCCAAAAATGTGGTTCATACTGCTGAAAAAAAAAATAATGGTAACAGATGATGATGACCCTGACTCAATTTAAGTCCAATCTCTGTGACCTAAAGAGCTGAACAGAAACTGAAAAAAGTCAGTAACTTTTAATCCCTTTAGCATGAATGTGATCAGACAGCCCAAACAGTCCAAGGGCTTTACCAATACTGAAATGAACAATTTTCAGAGAAACCCCTTTTTTCATCTTTGCAGGTTGCTTACAAACATCCATCTTTGCTTTTTTCCCCTCTAGCCTCTCCCATTTAAGCCTCTGCAATACCTTCAGATTTCCCTGAGCCAGGTGTACGGCTGACTTTTCCAAATCACCCATGTGTGAAACAGCTTGAATTAGACCCACTATCACACAAAGGAAACTAAACCTCATCAAGCAGATACTCTGCTCTCACAGGGTCAATGACACGGCTCTCACAGGACAAAAGATCCCGTTTGCCAAGTGTTTCTGTAATATGTTAAACACAGAAATCAATCAACACCTCTTTTTGAATAGAAAACAAAGAAATGTAAGGACCTCCAGGACCCCCGAGCTCACCGTGTTTAATAATTGCCTTCATATTCATTCTGCTGATTCGAGTGTTTCGAGGAGAATCTTAACAGGAAAGGTCAAACTGTACTTGCAATGCAGTGGTGTGTGATCACACACCCACTGTCACTTACATCTCAGAGTGATGCAGCTGCAGATAACAGTGCTACTAAATGCAATTCATCACACATTATCATTTTACCAGACTGCTGCAGTTATTGTGCAAACCAAAACACTACGTGCTTGTGCAAATGCACAAGATGCATGTGCACCTTGTGTGATGTATACACTGCACATTTAGATACTATTGATTAACTGTTGGATAGACAGAGCCCAGATTTAATTAATGGGTATTGGTAATTATGTTGGCTGGTTTTATTTAAAACATCCCAACTTTACTACAGATGAGCAAAAAATAGGGCCAACGCAAACTTTACTGATGTGACTTTAGTGGACTATGATCTCTCCTGCCTGCTGTACTATTGGACTATTGGACGGTTTATCGGGAAGAGGAGATGTGAGTGTGAAACAAAAACTTGACTGTGACTAGAACAGCAAAGGAAACAAAACGAACACAAAATGTGTGAAAGGATGGAGCATATGGACAGATTTTACATCACAGATGAATGTTGGACATCTTTTGGTTAAAAAGTTGAGCACTAAAACTTCCAACTTACTCTGCCAGACATTTAATGAAATCTCAGACACACGAAACAGGTTTTAAAATCCAACACCATTGGTGATAGCTGAATGGTTCCGTTTTTATAAAAGGAAAGACTCAAATATTGAATCCATATCGGAGTATATGGCAGAGCTTCCTAGATTAGCAGAGCATTGTTAGTCCAGGGAGGGACTGTCGGGTGTGCTAAGGGACCGGTTTGTGTGTGGACTGAGCAATGATGTCATTCAGAAATAGCTTTTGACAGAATATATACGACTAACACTGATTTTTACATTGGAGATTTATATATTAATGCAAAACACAGCAAAAGATGTGCACCGAGAGTAGCACATAAAGCACAGCCTTGCTTCAGATGTGTTAAAAAGTTGCACAGATTTCAGATTACTGGTTTAAAGATAAAGTTGCAGGATGTGAAATAAAAGAGGAGACATCCAAAAAAAAGTGTCAATCGAAGTACAGCGAAAGACAGAAAGAAAACAGGAAAAAGGGACAAGAAAGTACGTGAAGATGAGGATGATTTGTTAGTGACAGAAATCATATGGCTGGCACCTAATATTAACAGTGTGCCAGGAAAGATGAAACTAGACAGTCGGTCAGTGTTGTCGCTCATATGCTTTAAAGTTTACTCTCTCCTGTGTATTTCAAGCTCAGTCTGGAAACATTCACTCCACTGGAAAAGCTGAAGGCAAAGGTGAAATCTGAGCACAACCTTAAGCTTTCTGTACTAAAATACGGAAGCATTTTATTATTTGGATGACAGTGGCTGAGACATATCTGCTGCAACGGGCATGAGATAAAGGCTGTGCACCAAACAGAATCAAGGATGTGCAGTTGTCACAAAGACTCTATGAACATGCAGGAGTTTTGAAGTGAGGGGATTTGATTGAGCTTGAAGTAGTGCAAGACCAAGGTTTCACAGGCAAGTCCTCTGTTGTATATGGTTCACACTTCAGGCAGTATTTAGTACAGTTCTGAGTGGGCAACTCCAACAGTATCTTGGAAAAAAGACAGCTGGCAAAGGAGGTATTTGTCATTGAATCCCATAATACATACAGACCAATATCTAATCCCACATAAAGATAATACTCATGCTTTCTTAGCACATGGTTGTTGTTTTTTTGTTTCGTTTTGGGGTTTTGTTGTTGTTGTTGTTTTTAGAGATAAACCCTGCTAATCTACAAAGGAAAATGTAACAATCATCATACTCACAAGAACCTATACAGTATCAATATAGCATCTTTGGCATCACCAATGCCCCTGCAATTTGGCAGCTACTGCAATGTATAGCAGTCACTCAGTAATACTGAGATGGCATAATGATTACTGAAACGGATGATGTCATGCATTTTTCAAATCTAGTTGCTGTTCTGACAAGACTGGTGTCAGACAAGCCTGGACTCCATAAGACCCAGCCATCCTGAATTATTGAGTTTAGTTAACTAGATTATTGCAAATGTTCTACCAACCATGCAAGTGTCTTACACCCTCTGCACGCAGTGCTGTGGCGGGAACCCAAATGGAGGTGAACCAGTGTCTGTGCACAGGCAATCAAAGCACCAAAATGGCTAATAACATCAGATAAAGTCTTGACACTATAACTACAATGTCCATCTGCCTAGCCTACCATGCTGCTCCACGTAGCGTTGCTGTTAAATGACCCATTGCTTTTGTGCCCCAGTAATTGCCATCTGTAGAGCTCCACTATGCACAAATTAATAAAGTAGATTTGAGTTTGACATAGGTTACAAAAAGTTGAAATGGGGTGGTCACGGGTGAGCAGCTGATCATATGCCACAAGGCTGAATAGCAGCGGCCTGGATTTGAGTTTGAGCCAAGGCCCTTTGCTGCGTGTCATCCTCCCTGCTATCCTGTATCCTGTATTTACTAAAAGTCAGATATTCATATCAATCACAGGTTGAGTAGAAACAGTATTCTCTCATTCAGTAAATAGGAAGGAAAAACATTCAGTAACACTAAAAATAGAGTACATAGTATCAAAATCCTCCCAGCAATGACAGTCTGATGAAATAATGTCACATGCAGGACCCATTATATACAATATTTAAGAGGGTTCCAACATGATCTGACAGTTATTAACTTGTAGATTACTCAACTGGAGAAGTTACTGCATGACCAAAGGATTTAGATACTCCTCTGGAGACAAGGGACATCCTCAAGGCACCGGATTATACCACCGTTAGTAATGACATTCAAATTCCAGTAATTTTGGAATCTACCATTTAGAGTATAAAGGACTTTTAAATCCAGTGTAAGTTGTTACAGTGAAAGGGAACTGCAGAGCCCTTTAGAGACTTGAGACATTTTGTTTTCCATATGACATTTAATGTGTGCACATCAATGCTTGATGTAATTGTTATATAATTAGAAATGAACACATTATTTGCATGTTTGTAAAAGGCAATAGACATTTTTTTGTTTTCTAGTTCCATGGCCAGAGCACGTTTGCACACTTTAAGTCAGTAAAGTGTAATTTCTATTACTTCTGAACATTAAAGGCTTGTAAACTTTATGTCATTGTTCAAGTCATCATTTATCTCTGTTTGAGTAACAGAGAAAAAAAGACAAAAATTGGTGAAGAAATAAACAAATCCAACAGAACATCTATGTCAGAATCCTTGATCTATGTTATGATGCTGAAAAATGTGGTGCTGGAGCATAATCACCACATTATTCACAGGTTAGTCTGATTCAAAGGATGCAAACTGCAGATATACAGTAAGCCTGACAATGGCCGTGTAGGTGGCAATCTCTTTGCCACTATCCTCTAGCCATTTTCAAAATCTCCTACAGTAGGAGCCTACACACTGAAAATGGCAGGTTCTGATGCAGATTTGGATACAGTAAGGCTGGCCTGCTGGTTTTTTTCAGATGGTTCTAAGAGCTGCAAAGACCTGATCTTACACAGCCAGACATTTCTCCACACAGCTGTATCATTGTGATGAATGCTTGCTTTCCCATGTGCAAATGTTCCAACAAAACATTCCCTCCCCCACTTTTTAGAAATCTCACTGCCACATTTTATAAAATTTTCACAGCCCAAAATGTTTTTGGTTGGCCTAAGCAAATCCAAAAAGACCAGAGTGTTCCCCCTGTACTGGAACAGAATAATAATGGTTGCAACCTATGGAAGCAGGTCTTGTTTATAGAGTGCATTCTCAGTGTTTGCATGGAACTTTGTATCTGTATATTCCCTACCTTGCCAAGTATTCTCCTGAGCTGCCATTGCTCTGTTGTTTATCCATACAGTTGGTAGTCCCCGGTATGAGTGCCAAAGCGGGATTATCCTGGGCTGCACTGCCCACTGCACGTGCCACCAGTTCTAATGAGTCATGGACGTAGTGATCCAGAGAAGGGGATCCCATAACCCCATGGGCCAGTAGTCCCAGGGGTAGCCCTTCTGTTCTCAGCTCAGCCACATTCTGGCTGTCCCCCAAGACCCAGTGAAACTCTGGAAGCGTCAGCCGTGTGACCAGCATCCACAAACGGCGCACCTCACGAATGTCGCACCCAAACATCACCAATCCCGTTGTGGATGAATGTTCTCTAAGGGCCTCCAGCTGTCGCAGGAGAGTTTGCTGCTGGTCTGTTTTAGTAGAAGTCGTAGTAGAAGAAGAAGAAGAGGCAGAGGAGGAAAAATGGGGTGAGGAGGATGAAACCTTTGCTCTGGTTGCAATATCTGATGCCACCACTGAGGCTGATAACGCAGATGACGATACTGATGAGGTTAAGGCAGTAGTTGTCAGGTTGACAAGAGCGCCCAGGTGGAAGCGGCTATTGTTCTTGATAAGGAGGAGGAAATCACTAATATTCCATTCCTGGCAGAGTAGAATGCTGATGTCCCACCAACCATTCATCATCAGTAGGATGTAGAGCAGCTGGGATTGTGGGGCCTCCACAGTTCGCATCGCCATTTGGAAATGTAGTGGATTCTGTGAAGAGTTGGTAAAAGCAGGGCAGGTGTGATGGGAGTTGAATTGGCAAATGGAGTGGAAGATAAAAAAAATTTGTAAAGGTAAAAGTTAAGTAACAGAAAAAAGAAAAAAAGTGATTTAGAAAAGTGGAAGAGTGCATTTAAAAGGGAATGAGGGGAGTGAGTGTGACAGGAGGGGAAGATTTAAGGGATTAAAATAAATGGATGAGAAAATGGCAAAGGCAATGGAATTAAAGAATATGAGATAGAAAAGAGGGACAGTTAAACATAAACAGAAGGAAACAAGGGAGGGAATAAAAATGTAAGAGTGATCGGAGGACAAAATGTTAATGGGGATCAGTTGTATTTCATAAATGGCAGCGAAATAGCAACATTAGATCATTGGTTTTGGAATTGGCATTATTTTGAGGAATAAGCAACATAAGTAGAATGGAGACATGATGGTGGTGGAAAGGATAGGAACCAAAGGATTGGCATGAGGAAGTAAATAAAGTAGGACAGAGGGAAGGAGAAAAAGAGAAGGGTTCATAAATCCAAATGTTACTTTCATTCTTGAGTTAACAGCCTGGACATAATCACACTATAATACCACATTTTTGATGTGTAGTCACTTCTGTGAGGAACAACTAAAACTAAACCCCTCATTATACACTTTGTCCTCACTGAACCTGTAGATCATAGTTAGAGGTGACTGAACCCTGCAATGTTTGAACTGACAATAGTTCAGGTTGACAGAAATGTATCACAAAAAAAAGCCCATTTTTTAAAAAAACGTTTGCTCCTAGAGGGTGCAAATGTAAATTAACTAACAAATATTGGTCAGTATACAGTCCCCAGCCACTTCATTAAGTACCCCTGTTCAACTCCTCATTAACAGAAATATCTAATCAGCCAATCACATGGAGGAAACTTAATGCCTTTAGGCATGTAGACAGGGTCAAGATGACCTGAAGTTCAAACCAAGCATCAGAATGGGGAAGAAAGGTGATATCCGTGACTCTGAACATGACATGGTTGGTGCTGTCAGACGGGTTGAGTGTTTTAGAAACTCCCGATCTACTGGGACTTTTCCCACACAACCATCTCTTCAGTTTAAAGAGAATGTTCTGAAAAAAGAAAAAGTAACCAGTGAGTGGCAGTTCTCTGTATAAAAATGCCTTGTTGATGCCAAAGTTCAGAGGATAATGGCCATACTCAAATAATAGCATCTCTGAATGGACAGCATGTTGCACCTTGAAGCTGATAGGCTTCAGATATTGCCTATCCTAGCAACCATCGGGTGAGAATGGCTTTAACTCTTAAATGCTTAAGCTTAAATTTGGCTCAGTTGTACAGACTAACTAGACTACTGATAAAATAGTGGAGCAGCAGCAGAGCTACGCTCGCATGCTCTTTGTGGATTACGGCTCAGCTTTTAATACAATCATACCGGACATTCTCACCACTAAACTACACTCCCTGGGACTCTCCCCTCTCACATGCTCCTGGATAAAGGAGTTCTTAACTAACTGGCCCCAGACTGTGAGACTTGGCCCCCATCTCTCTTCCACCCGCACACTGAGCACTGGCTCCCCACAGGGCTGTGTGCTGAGCCCCCTCCTGTA
>VOQJ01015450.1:0-11820 GCA_015052665.1 Apistogramma diplotaenia
GGGGGGGTCCAATCTGCCATAGGCACAAAGCCTGTATGGATTTTCAATGGCAATGTAAGCATGAAAGCATGGATAGTAGAGAGAACATAAAGTATATGTAGGAAATCTATAATTTACTTTAATAAGAAATCCAGGGATGAATCAATGAAAAGTAAATTTATCACTCCATGAAACTCAGCCTCAGGAGTCACACATTAGAAACTCTGGAGGTCATAGCTTCAAAATGATGCACTGAAAGTATATCATTAAATGTTCTGCTTTAATCAGTGCATTAAATTTCAGCATTACCAGTGACACACACGCCTCCACTCTCAACAGAGACGTGCTGAGAAACCTATTAAAAGCTCCTCTGTGGTGGCGTACATGAATAATGTGTTTAGTGGAAAGCCCACCAAGGAGCGTAAATGTCCTTGGGAAAAACAGTCAAAGAGTAAAATAAATAAACTAAATGAAGCGCAGAGTGCCTGAGTCAAGTTCGCCCTTTTCGACTGGTGTGATTTTTGAGCAAGTAACTTGTGTCTTAATAAAGTGGTGCTGATCACACAAAGGCAGATGATTCGGGAATAACAGGCTCGTAACAGTCTGTGGGTCTGTCGAATCCGGGGAAGTGTGACACTGCTAATTAGGTACGTTTTTTTTTAAAAACAACAATATTCCTCTGAGAGGGGAAGAAAAGTCTCAGAGTGAAGGGCAAATAATAACACGGCCGACTCCTTTAAGCCAATCCCCAAACACTTGACACAAATTCTTACATTATGCGTTAACAAAGACGTTATTGTTAATGCCAAAGTTTCATCCTAAATAATGATATAATAGTTCTCCTGGTAAATTTCCCATGAGGCTGCACAAGAAGAAACTAGGTAACACTAATCGGATGAAGTCTGAAAAATAGAACTGAAAATAATTGTAAAGGGTAATGAATGTTAATAAAATACTCCATAAAGAAATTTATCATTTCAAAATGAATCCATTCTGGTTTTTTGTCATGCAAATTACACTTAATGCAATTACAGGGTATTAATGCTTTGCTGCTGGAACACTGGCACATGATATCAGTGCTAAGTGATTCACATTTCTCATAATCCCATGACATGTCTGAGGCATGACGGCGTAACGAGCTCTGCTGCTGCTGTGATGTCATCCTCACTGCTCAGCATTTTAGTTCATCAGGAGCACGCACGAGAGCAGCGAGACTGAGGACTAAAATAATAATCATAATTATGCAACTGGAAAACACACACTGTAGCAGTTGTTAATCACAGTGATTAATCAAAAAACAAACCATAATTGCTCCACATCTCTTTTGCGCGTTTCAGCTGGGCTCCTATGAAATCTTTTAATGATCACTGCGAAAATTAAAATTGTTATGTTTTTATTATACACCAACAATGCGCTTTCCTAGATGAAAACTGATTGAGTGCCTTAACGTGGGCTAAAGGTAAACGTGTAATTTGCCGTGATATGCCAACTGCTAAACAAAGGAAGTGGTCTCACCTTGTGGTTTAGAAAAGCATCTTAACACCACATGACCACATGTTGACCATGTTGTGTGTGTGAATCAAAGACCACTCGGGCAACAGAAAACTCAGAGTTATCATGTCCTCGCAGATAAAATCTCACCAGTGGGTACTGCTGGTTTCTGCAGGGGCAGTTTGATATTTCACGGATCAGAATTCGAAGGACAGAAAAACACCCTTTGAACAGCTGCTATAGCAAAAACAAATTCATATGAAAATTCCTGGTTTATATGTTTGCAGGGAGGCCGAACTAGCTGTGAAACTGATAAGATGCCAGTAACAATCAAAACAAGTATATGTGTGTTGTAACATAGTAACTACCTTACTTACTTTCCTTAGGTTACCTTTTTTTTCAAGATGAACTATCAAAACAAAATGAAAGTAATCTCGACCACCTAACTCCTATGTATTCATCTTTAAGTCCAAGTGAATATTTGTGCCCAATTTGAAAGAAACTGTCTCCTGAAATACTTCAGACAGAATCAACCTCAGAGCATTATGCCTCAGACCGAGACTCATAGATGCTCTTCCAAACCGCGGAGTCAACCCATCAAAAGTTCACACTGTTTCTTTAACAACAAAGAAAAGAAAGAAATCAACATCGTATTTACATCTTAATCTAGTTCCTTCAACAAGGCAAAAATGGAGGTGGCTTGAGATTATAACCAAAAACAAAGATGAAGTCATTCAGACTACAAATTGCTCTGATATAGCAATTACATCACTGAGTCTCACAGCAACCATCAGAGGTACAAAAAAGGTTCCCTTGGGGCTATGGAGCACTAAGTTCCATCTCAAATATAGAGTTTCTATTCCTCATTACCATTTCATGACACAGTAAATTCACATGCACACTCACACCTCTGTAAGTCACATTCCACATGGACTTCAAAGTTACAGTTAGCACGTTATGAGAAAAATGTGGGCGTAAGGGATTGGATATGGAGGACAAATCAGGATGGATGATAATGCCTTGCATGTGGCCCTGGACTGATGAACTTCTCTTCCATCAGTTGTTAATGAACTTAAAAAAAAACAAATCCCCTGTGGTAATGCTGATCAGAGTGGACATATACAGCTCACATCCTGTTCATGTAAGCGTGGACTTTGTCAACACGGGCGACATCTGGAAAATAAGCGTTTGATACCCTTCAGAATTTGCAAGTTCTCCCACCTACAGAGAATGGAGAGGTCTGTGATTTGCATCATAGTGTGAGAGACAGAATCTGAAGAAAAAATCCAGAAAAATCTCATAAAAAATCTTTTTAAATAACTACTTTGCATTTTATTGCACGAAACAAGTATTTGATCACCTAGCAACCAGCAAGAATTCAGGATCTCACACACCTGTTACTTTTCCTTTAAGAAGCCCTCCTACTCTGCACTCATTACCTGTATTGCACCTGTTTGAACTCCTCACCTGTATAAAAGACACCTGTCCACACACTCAGTCAACCACACTCCCACCTCTCCACCATGGCCAAGACCAAAGAGCTGTCCAAGGACACTAGGGACAAAATTGTAGACCCACACAAGGCTGGGATGAGTTACAGAACAACAGGCAAGCAGCCTGGTGAGAAGGCAAGAACTGTTATTAGAAAATGGAAAAATCACAAGGTCAATCTTCCTCAATCTTGGGCGACTTCCTCAATCTCAGCTTGTGGGGTTAGGATGATCCTGAGAAAGGTCAGGAAACAGCCCAGAAATACACGGGGGGACCTGGTCAATGACCGTTTGAAGTTCGCCAGTGATCCAGAGGAGGCACGGGAGAAGGTCATGTGGCCAAAATAGAGCTTTTTGGTATAAACTCCACTCTCTGTGTTTGGAGGAAGAAGAAGGATGAGTACAACCCCAAGAACACCGTCCCAACCGTTGAAGCATGGGGGTGGGAACATCATGTTTTGAGGGTGCTTTTCTGCAGAGGGGAAAGGACGACTGCATGGATGGGGTCATGTATCTGGGTCAGGAAGGGAGGATTGATGGGGTCATGTATCACGAGATTTTGGCCAACAACCTCCTTCCCTCAGTAAGAGCGCTGAAGATGGGTCGTGACTGGCTCTTCTAGATTTTTTTTTAGATTCTGTCTTAAAAAAATCCCAAAGACCACAAAAACTCAAGACCACAATACTCTAAGTGAAAAGCTCAGGCGTCAACTTGCTCTAAAAGCTTGGTTTTCAACACCTTTTTTTATTCTTAAAGCTGCATGATGCCAGTGAGAGCAGTTATACCTACCAGTGTTAGATAGCTCTGATGGCTCATATTGATCTGGCTGTGAGTGTGAGGGCCACCTAACTACTTTTCAAGCTTCTGTTTAAGAAGCTTCTGTTCTCAATCAAAAGAACGTGTATTTAAAGGGAATAGTAATCAACTTAAGTGGCTTCTTTCAGCGAGTGGATGAACTGGACCAAGGACAGCGTCTTCACGTGAGCAAATCTATGACATTGAAAATAAATATGGGGTGTTGATCATTTTCTCTCAGAGAACTTGGCATTATGTAGCAATGGTTGATGTTATTTCCACTGTCTGCATGTGCTTCCATAACCACTAACAGCAGGGGTTACAAATTTGTGTCCAGTACTCTTATTTTGGTGGAAATGCACGGAACTGGTTCGAGATTGAGTGCTGTAGCAGCCCGTGCATGGGATCAAACCATCAGGCCTGTAACTAGGCCACTAGCCAAGCTATTGCCTCAACCACAGCTGACACTAATCTCATTGTTGATGCTAATTTATGCTCATCACTGGAGTGTCAGACGTGTGTAATTTTGACACTTTGTCACCGACAACTTTTCTTTCATGCAGGTGAGAAAGATCTCAATGATGGTACTCCTTGTCTGGTAAATGTCTTTCAAAATCCCTGCCTCTGATGAAAGTGTGTGAGATTAAACTCAAATAAACTTGATGACATCGCCAGGGTTACATTCTTCCAACACCTGAAACTCTCTACAGTAAGTGTCCAAAGTTTCAATTTACAAATTCACTGATATGAACCACCTGCTTTATGTTTTTTTAAAGACCTTTTTGGCAAGCCTTCAAACCAACAGCTCACAGGTTAATGGCAAAAAAATACTCTTGATGTGGCAAGTGTTTCCAGCACTATAAAAGTGTGAGAAGTACAACTGTCCCACAATCGACAAAGCTGTGAAAACCTTAGTGTGAGCCACTGTGTCACTCTGACTGACAGGTGAAAATGTCATCTTTACTCATGTTTCACTGGAAAATCACTGTGCATTAGCTGTGGAAGCTTAATGGCATTTATAGCTTTGACGCACTTCGGGGGCACAGACCACATATTGAACCAGTCAGTCTCAATACACAAGGGGGCTTCATTTAAGCAGCAAAAACACATGTAGCCAAGCTACTCAGGCTCTCTGAGGTGCATTAGCATTGAAAACAAAGCCTCAGTTGGCGCAACAGTCCCATTTTAATCTCACTTTAGCACTGCAACGACGCCTCAAGAGAAGAGTGAACTTGGACATGGAAGTCAAAAGCAAAGCTGCCACTTTGGACGGCGCTGATCCCTGGGCCTTCGTTTGGACCGGATCATAAAAAGAAGTGGCTGCTGTCCATGTTTTTCCACCGTGGAAAAAAAAGCAGAGTGGGATGAGTCAAACAAGGACAAACTGCCCTCATCCCTCCACCCCTTTGATCCCTGTGATCTCCTGCATTAGTCAATGACAGGGCTGCCTTATAAATAAGGTTCATACTGTAGATGGCTGATGAGTTCTTAGCGAGGCTGTACTGGTGGCTGCAGTCACATATGGTGCTCAGCCGAACATGCCAACACTTACTGTGGCTGAGCAAACACGACTGGGTCACGACAAATAGCCTTGTGTCTGGTGCCTTTGCCAGATGAGGGCTGTTCAGTGATGTGGGCGGGGTCTACAAATAACAGCACAAACTCTGCTGCTTTCCAGCATGGCCACACAGAGAGAAATGAAGGCAGATGATCAGATGATATGTTCAGTTTCCATAACACAAATAAATGTCCATGATGTGTTCTTTTCTTACAAATTAATTCTTAACTTTTATCAGTTTTCTGTCCACATGTGATCGTCCAGTCCAGCAATGTGCAGTTCAGGTTTTATTGGAATATGTGATACATTGTGTGCATTTATTGCTTTTTGCAGTAGGCACATTATTCATGTCCTTTGGTTTATTTTGAGGGGAAATTCATAAATTTTGCTGCGTCTGATCAAACCTGCTGCTGTCGACAGTGGTCAAATCAGCTTTCCAAAAGCTTTTGGTACCTTGCTTTACATTCACCTTGCTCTGACCGGCAGCACAGTTCCTCGAATTATCTGTCCAAATTAGCATCAGGGTCTTATAAAGGGTAAAGAGAACATCTTAGGTCACAGATTCGATCGCTGCAACAGCCTGTATCCGCATACTGCAGATATGATGATTAGTAAAAACCGCATATGGAAAATTAAAAAGTACATGAAAGGCAAGAAGGCTTCAGTGAACCGAATTGCTGGCTGTGCTGCCTTTAATAGATTATGCATCAAAGGAGTGCCAATAATCTGTTGATCTTCTACTATATTCAATAAGAAGTTAAAGAACAAGTCTGCAGGGTAATGATCAAAATCTTTACAGCGTGAAGAGGAGCAACAGTTTGACCTGCCTCACTATTAATGCACAGTTTTCCAAAATAACCTGAGCTGCTAGGGTGCACATACAAATCAATACTAATGAATATAATATCCAGCGCAGTTGAAGGCTTAACAACAGTAGGAGAGTGCAAAGTGAGACACATCAAGGACAACTGGAGGTGAAAGTAGAAAATTGAATCAGGCACTGGTTTTAAAGAATGGAACTGATGACAGAGGACACCAGAGCCCAAGTGACAGTGAGTGATGATGAGGAGGGGATGAGGGGGTTAGATATTTTACATGTCACACCTGGTACTTTACCAGGAAAATAACCTGTAACACCTTTCCTGAAATGAGGGGTTTTAATAAAGGATTCCCAACAACAACAACAACAACAAACTAGAACAAAAGCAAATATTTTCCACAGTTCAATCATTCACTGAAATCCCCAAGATTCAGGCAAAGACTAAAGAAATTTACTCCAATACAAAGAGTACAGTAATAATTTCTAATATACTTTAAGCATCACTGCACAGCGTAACACCAGCACAAAGTTAATTCTAGTCTTTCACAGTGATTCAGAATACTACAATTTAACAGAGCAACACTGGACACTGGTTATGGAGCCGCCAATGTGAAGCATAAAGCAAATGTTTTTAGAAATACAAATGACAAATTGTCACAACTGCGGTCAGTGTGCTAATCCCATGATGGTCATGACTGTGGGAGCTGTCCAGGGTCCTTGTCCTCATGGCAGAATGCATAATGAGCCATAGTATTACTTAGCATTGCACAACATGCTTTGCTATACACTGCAGATGAAGCCAGCTTTTCCTTAAGACTGAAGCTGCAGGGTGCCCACTGCACAGCGTTTGCACAGTTCCTCCTCACCTGACACTAAAGCTGCAGGGAAGCCCAGTGGTCTCTCTTTCATCTGGTGCTAACCGTCTAAACTACAGCAACCATCAAACATACCTGTTAACCCCGACTGACTGCATCCTTCAAGGATGATAATATCCAAACAGAGATATTAGAGATGTTGTCTTCCAAAGTTTGGCAGTTTTTGGTCACTTTTTTCCTCTCTGTCGCTCTCATTTCTTTCATCATTATCTACCCACCTGCCTATTTATATAGAGTGCCACGCAAAAGTTTGAAAAAGTATTTTACTCCTGATATCTTAAGGTTTTTTTTTTTTTGCATATGTCTTACATTTGAACGTTCAACAAGAATACAAATCCTTCCGTTTCACTGGCCTGATTGTTGCCAGACCTGTTAAAACGATTTAAATAGTACCTGTCTGACACAATCGTGCAGGCTAAAGAATCTCAAAAAGCAACACATCATGTCACAATCTAAAGAAACTCAAGAACAGCTGAGAAAAACACATAAGTCTGGAAAGTCATTTCTTTGGGACACCATCAAAACGTCCACAATGGAGCAGCAGTGAACCTTTCCAGGTGTGGCTGGCTTCCTAAAATTAAGAGTACAAAAACAGTCAAACATGGTGGTGGCACTGTGATGGTCTGGGGCTGCTTTGCTGCTTCAGGATTTAGACAACTTGCCGTAATTGATGGAACCATGAATTGTGCTCTCTGAAGGAGAATGTCCGGCCCATCAGTTCCTGCCCTGAATCTCACGCGCACTCAGGTTTATGTAGCAGTACAATGCTCCTGAACACATTGATAAGTCCAGGCTGTTCATGCTCAAAATCCCTCCAATGTGGTTGAATTAAAGCAATTCTGGAAAGAATTTCACAGTAATGTGAAAGACTCATAGCCAGTTATCACAGTCTGCAATCTACTGAGTGTATATCAGACCACTATCTGCGTTGTTCTATCCTGCACGTTGGGCTGAAATAATGTTAAATAGTAATCATGTTAGAAAGATTCATTTTTTGATGAGAATCAAAGGAGCTCGAGTTTCAAAGACTTTATATATGGTACAAAACACATCTAAACTCCAGACTCTGAATATTCTCTCTCTTTTTAGTCTCCTGCTTTCCCTTCCGCTCGTGTGTATGACCAAACACGCTTGCACACCCTTACGAATATCCACTATGGTTTGAATGCAGTAACCATGGTCTTACCAGGGCAGTTTGCTGACTATTGAAAGCACAGATCGTTCCAGGGCACACACTGGTTAGGCACAGTGACTGGAACCTGATATTAGATGCTTCATGTATGCAACTGTGACTGACAATCAGGTGGATAGTGAATCGTGTCATGAATGTGAAGAGAAGAATGTAAATGCAACATGGAAAGCACTTTTCACTGCTGGTTGCTGATGTCATTTAGCTGCTCTTGCCCCTGCAGGCCTCTGTGGTTCTGTATTTAGTGGGTTTTGGAAATCATTTGCCTCTTAGTTGTGCCACTGAGGCCCAATGGGTGAGCGAGATGCCTTCGATTACAGCACGCTGTCACCACGCAACAGTTATTCCTCTTGCTGTAACACACACAAAGACCATACGCTTGCTTGTATTTCTTTATATTTATATTAACATGCATCCAATGTTGCTGCCTTAATGACAAGACTCTACATACTGTGACTTTCTACTGAGAGTTCTAGATAAAATGTTGCTTAAATTCCCTGTTTAAAAGCATCTATTTGCACTTAGTCTGTAGAGTAACTCGTGCTTCCTGACATAAGCCTGCAGTGCATCCCAGTAATAAAATAGTACACATAAACTAGGTCTGACTCCAACCTCTGAACCCACTGCACGGAAATCAATGATGGACCACCAGTCTGTTAGGCCACAACTTAACATGTGTGGTAATTCCAACACAATAAGCTCAAACCCCTCTAGGCTGCCAGCGAATGCAAAACCTGCTTATTGTGGATCCAAAGTGACTGCACACATCTGTCAATCCAATAGCCAACAAAGCAGAGGATCCTAATTGCAATGAGGATCTTCTGATAAGCACGGAGTCTGGGAAAATAATTAATGCTGAATCATAAATTGGAATTGTTGTGTGATACTATATGTGAGCTTGCGTGCGTGCACAGGCGTCAGTCAGTGATTAAAGGGTTTGCAGTGTCATCTCGGCCCAGAGGGCATTAGCAGCAGCATCAGTGAAATGAGAGGGGAAATGATAAACAAACCCGGGTTCATTCTGTATTCATGAACCGCTGCCCATGGGCCTCACAGACGTGCTGCATTTGTGCCATATCCCCATCTTTTGAGCAAATACAGCCACATTAAAAAGATGGTAAGTTATATAGTTTTTGAACACTTTCCTTTACATGTGCTGCTTTTTTTGTGATGATACGCTCATCACAGCCAGTGTCAGGGTTGTTGGAGAGGAAAAAAAAGATAAATAAAAACAAAAGTAATACACTTATTACCCATTTATTCCCTGGAGAAAGTAACTTGTTTCACTGCTCGTTACATTACTTTTGCATGACTCCACAACGTGACCCGACGCTGCTAGCTTAGCGCTGTCTTTGTAGATGCTCGCAAAGACTCGATGCCGTGTTAGCAGCAGTGGATGCTTGTTGCTGGTCTGGGAGCAGTTTGCTGCTGCCCCTTTCGTGCATTCGAAATGAAAGTTACATCTTTTCCACTCAGCAGTTGCACTTCCATTTTTCCCCCTCTTCATGAACTGAAGTCAGCTGACTGTGGTGTAGGAAAAAAGGCATATTTGATTAGAGTTTGATATGATTGCTGAATTTAGTACAGTAATGTAATGTGATTATAGTAGCACATTACTTTGAACCACATGTCATGACATACTGGAAATCCCAGGAATAAAGGACTTTATTTAGGCAAGGTGGTGAGTTAGAATACAGCTATTCTCTGGATGATACATTAATTGCTGCTCAGTGTCACCCCACTATATTTAGATTTATAGGAAAAGTATAACTATGGGTTATAAGTCACTGTAACTAAAAGTATAGTGAACTGATTGCGATCTGCAGACTAACGAAAGGCTACGAGTTTCAGAGCTCTAATGTGTACCTGTATCTTAGAAAGAAACAGCGGCACCTAGAAGGCACTCAACAATAAAATAACTACATTTAATTAAATCTCTGTGACAAATCCCAAGATTAACAGTTTTCTGCAGCACCAATCTCTCGTCTCATTCACATTTTGCTGTTGCAGTTGTATGTTCTTTAGAGACCTTTAATCATCATTTGATCATCATCATCTGATAATGTCTCTGACTGAAGCAGGCGGCACTCACAAGAACCGTTTAGTGGGGAAGAAGAGCAGCGCAATGTGCAAAATGCCCATTTCTATGTGAGTGTGCACAGAGCCTGAAGCTAAATGCTACATGGAGAAGGTTGATACCTGCTATCTCCAGCTGGAGTTTTAGGCTTTGTCAGCTAACACAAAGAAAGCCTGAGCTGAGCTGTAGTGCTGAGAAATCAGTGAGGGTTATAATCTACATCTGGTTGCACGCATTTCCACTAGGGGGGAAAAAGAACAATAGCATTGGCAATGACTCGGCAACAGAGCTGCACCCAAAGTTGGAAACACTGATGTCTTTTCACCAATGACTGGCTGTGATTTCTTTCTACTGAAACTGCCCCAAGTTTCACCACGATTTTTTTAAATGTGGGCCGGTTCTTAAAAAGCACCACCAGGGACATCGGTACCAGCATTGCATCAATGGAAAAGAGGTATAGGGCAGATTGTGCACACATAAGGACACAAGAATGCAAAGAGACAGCTACTTGTTGAGATTAGCTTTCGACAGCCGAGGGATTTTTTCCCCCCCTCAAAATATCATAAAGTATTAGGGAGAGATCTGTAATTGTGGCATTAATGTAGCCAAGACTGAGTCTTGTCTTTCCACGTCAGCTTTTATTTCCACCAGTTAGTTTTTTTGCAACCACAGAACTGTGTTGTGCTTCCCTGATTAATGACTTCAAACTGTAACGAATGTCAAAGGTATACCCACCATACTTTTAGATAAAAGACAAACTAACCTTGTTTACCGAAGCTGGATCTGGTTGTGTCAGTGAAAGTGCGAGGGTCCTATCCAGCTCCAACCAACAATGGCTTGAAGGAAAAAAAACTAAAAAGTTTATTGCATCTGGAGAATGCATTATTATGTTATTTGAGAATTTGCAGCCAATACATATGGAATCTTTCACAGGGTACTTCAATTTCCCATCAATCTTTTCCAATCAGTGACAGTCTACATTTTCTTTAGCCTTTACTACAATTATATAAAATACAATATTACAGACTTGATGTGCGTTCACATTCAGCAGTGAGATCCTGTTACATGCAGTGAGATCAGTAATTTTCTCTGTAGCCCCCAGCTACTGATGTATTAATGGAGACTGAGAGGTTTGCATCTTTTGGCAGATTCAGCGCGGCTCACACTTTGAAATGTACATTGAAACATTGACATGTGGCATCGCTGAGACAAGATGAACTCGCTTAACCTCCCAAAAACCTCATGATTCATGCAAGTCTTGTTCAGCTAAGCCCTGCTGCTAACCCACCACCACTTTGATGGTATGATTGATGCCATGCTGATTTGTTGTACAAGAAGAAAAAGTGGTTGCCTTCCCTTTGTGTCAGCAACATTCCCTGGCTGGAGCTGTGGCCAAACCTTCCAAGACACGCAACGCACATATACACCACTTCTGGTTATGCAAGGGGGGATTACACACACACACACACACACACGTGCACACTTCAAGATGACCAGAAGTGAATCCAATTACTTATTTCGCAAAAAAAAAAAAAAACAAACAACA
>VOQJ01015450.1:15926-28543 GCA_015052665.1 Apistogramma diplotaenia
TTGGATGGAAACATTTTAGTCATCAAAAAAAAAAAGTCTTGAGGTTCAATATCCATCTTTATTGCTTGGACAGAAACACCTGGAAGTGGTTTGGTGGAGAGAGTGGAATCATTACAAACAGAAACTGACCAAAAGTGTCAGAGATTAAAAGGCAAACAGCGGAGCAGCAGAGAGGACGACCCGAGTCAAACGCAGCTCGGTCCAACAAGCAGCTCCAGTGACGTTTATAGCGGAGACCACATCTGAGTGCGCTCGAGACAAAGACAGAAACCAGAGCAAATAAAAGCTGATACAAAACCATCAAAGCCACTAAAAAGCATTTGTGTATTTCCAAATGTAAAAAAAGGCCAGTGCAGTGCTGTGTTGTGTTGTTGTTCTCCAGCAACGAGAAATTAAGCCAACATGGTTAAATAATCAAACGGAGTTATGTTAGTTACTCAAGTGAGACTCTGGATGCACCGCAAACCAATGAAGTAACGCTCATCAGAAGCATTCAAGCATCTCCGACGTTTCTCAGTTTAAGCTGCCACTCTGCATGAATCTGACTGCAGCTTTATCTGATTACCTCATCAACCAACGAGCTCTTTAGATAATCAGCTGTGTTCCTTATTCTCGGGTTTCAGCTTTTGGTTGTCGTACAGGAGAAGCTCCTCTCAGGAGCCGCAGGAGGTGGCTCCGCATGTTGGATTTGTCAGACTTGCCAGATGCACTTCCTGACACGACCGCAAATGGATTTGCGCCTCCTCTTGGGATCAAACCAGGGATCTTTCGCTTGTTAGGCAAACGTGTAAACCACCACACTGCGCTGCTTCTCTTTCACACACACACAATGAAAAAAAGAAGGAACTGATTATTGAATCAAATGATTTATCCATACAGAAAACGATCATTCTTGCTTGCAGCGATCATTCTAAACACACTGGACCCAAATTCCACTTGGCCTGTTAAAAGCACTAGAAAGCCTGACTTGGCAAACAGAAGCTTCAGAGCAGGATTCACCAGAGTTAATGACTTCTCTTGGGCTAATCAAAGTGCTTACTAAGGCAGCCCCACTCACCCTAGCAAGCTATATCTAGCCCCAACATGACTGCAGAGTCCTGGCATGCCATCACACCTGCCTCCTGGGTTGATAGCAAACAAGGCTCAGACAAATCTCTCTGCTAAGGTTATTAGTATTCCCCAGGGATGAAATCCTTAGTCCCCTCAATTCTGCAGCTCCGGGTTGAATGAGTGAGAGGGGGTTAACGCCATCAGGGGGCTCACAGCCAGCTCGGGCCTCACGCCGCTCCTGTGGGACGGGGACACCAGATGCCGCAGCATCTCACTTGTTACACAATCAAGGAAATAATTGGTGCGCCTGACTTGGGCGTGTAATTCAATTAGGGCAATAAAGAAGCTTTTATTATTCTCTGGAACAAACACACAGTATTATATGGCAAGAGGTGCAGTTCATGGCAACACATGAAACCAAGAGGATTAAGGAATTAACCGATTGGCAACTTTAAGAAAAATTGGATTTAATTGACAAAGGTTTTAGTTTACCGTCACCTCGTGGTGCCTTTAGTTTCTGTGGCATCACTCTGTCCCCATACAAGCATCCTCGGCATCCTGTGATATTTATATACTATCCTGTTTGGGATTTACTATGATTACTATAGATTTCTTTCATGAGAGAAAAATGCCCCAATTGGTTTCTTATCAGGCGACTCTTTACAGCCTCATACAGACAAAAATCAATGCTGCAAGCCAGTGAATCTGTTCAGCCATCTATTATTAAAAATGTTCCAGGAATTCACGAGTGCAGGCTGTGAGGGATACTAAACAGATTAGGATGAGTCCTAATTCCCGTCTGTGTCTCATGAAAGCAAGCATCAGAGGATGGTTTCCCCTGAGGTGATAATTCACTAATACCAGTCTTAAAACCTGGAGCATCTTCAGCGAGACAGACATCTTGCAGCCATCATAAAGGAAGCAGAGGACAGTGAGGTGGATGGAAGTCCAGGGGTGCATGTCATCAGCTGCTTCGCATAAAGTTTTTTTATGCTGATAAAACTGCTTTAAATGCTTGCATGTAATATTCAGCTCCAATCGAAAGTTATATTAAGGTAAGCTAACCGAAGGAAAACAGGCTGTTCATCCCTTTGCCTCGTGATTATCTCCAACTGCGCCCAGTTTATCTGCGCTTTTGGGAACAGCTGCTCTGTCTGTCATGATGCTTTTAACCACCGCTGCAAAATCATCCTCCCCCGAACTGCTTCATCTTGCAGCACCTTGCACAAGTGGTTTATATATTTACGCTCCTCACAGACGCACTCATTTGGAGTGCAGTGTGCAGGTGCAGTCTGGAACAATCCACACTGTGCGTTATCTTTTGTTCATTCCCCGCAAGCCACTCATTCCCACGCCTAACAACCCCAGCAACACATCACTAAGTCGTAAAATGACACGTTTCTCTTACAAACTGATTGCAATTTGTCTTACCTGGCGTGGCCACGAAAGAACGGAGGTTCCCTCTTTATCGCGGCTCTTCCTTCACAAACCGTGGCGGCTTTTTAAGAGGAGGCGCAGTGTTGTAGATCTCCTAAAGGATGTTTCCAGGGAGGACAGAACGGATCCCAGCCCGGGATTCTGCGGGAGAAAACGCTCTGCTCAGGCTGAGAAGGCAGCAGGCTGCACACCTCTGAGCGCCAAGCCCGTCTGAGCGCTCAATAGGGGGGGAGGACAGCTGTCAACACGAACACGAGGTGGCGGTGTTGCACCCCCAATAGTCGACTGTAGTCACCTGTGGAGATGGTGCTTCCTGCAGCCTTATGGAGCAGGTAGCTGAGGTCTTATGACTTTCATACCACTGGAATTAAAATAGAATATCACAAAAAGGCAACCCGACCCCGTCCCTGCAGGTCGCTGACACAGGAGGCAGTTTGTTCTCTTCTTCCATGCAGAGTTTGGATGCGTGATTGCTCAGGTTGCATGTTGCGTGCACGAAATGATGCATGTAGCAAGTACAACTAACCTTTATGAAGTGTATATGTGACCACAAGATTTTATTTTACTCTTATTATTTATTTGGTCTAATGTATTTTCTTGCGTTTCACTTTCATCAGCTTCCTTATAATACAAGACAAGCAGGCGAACTGAATCAAACTAGAGAAACAAGGGAAGGCGACAATGAACACGATGCACAAGAGACAAGACTGACAGAACAAACAGGAAGTGACTATAAACAAGGCATGAATGCAGACTTGACAACAAAACACTGAACTCTGCCCCCTCTGTCCCACAGAACTCGCTCCCATGGAGTCTTTCACGTCTCCTATAGTTTTCCTGAGCACTGGTTATGAGTTAGCGTTCCTTAAATGGAACCTGATGATGAAAATGATGGGTTCTTTTAACAGTTGAAAACATTTCATGCCCTCTAATTCCTCAGGTTCTAGTTTTCTGCATGGATGGATTGACATGGACATGAATTTATGATCACCAGCTAATACTTGTGCGCCTACTTCAATTATCACCACACGCTCAAGTTCAGCATCAATGATCCTTACAAAAAGTGACATATCCCCCCCTGCCCCAGCTTCTCTGCCCCACCTGACAACCACATACCCCCTTATGATTAAATGTAGATTGCATTTGAGCCATGACTGCTGCATTCCCACTAGGCACCACTGTGATCACTTCCACAGCTCCACAGCTACAGTTTTGTGGTTTGGTACCAGATCCATATTTTCCATACTCATGCCTGTGTGCCCAAATTTCCATCAGGTCAAGCATCTCATGGGCTTCAGGAAAGGAGAGCACAGAGAGAGGGCGCCATCAGCTGTGAAACCATGTGGGTTTATTTGTGCTGAGTCATGGCTGTTGTGAATGTTGTTCGCTTTGTGTTTGTAATGATCTGATCAGCCAAGTCGGTGACTTGTGCGAGCGGGTGAATTTGGTGGATTGTGCAGTTTACATTGTAAGCCACAGACATGGTGCTATTTTGTTTTTATTATTAATACTACAGTACATCTACAGACACTGCTCTGCTGCAGTCTGCAGGTCCCGGCACTGCCCCTTTTATGTGAGCATGTTCATGGTTTGAATGGGAAACCGTGGGTTGACTAATGGAGTCGATAAGCAGCTTTATGTGAGCCTGATTGCTGATGTCAATGCAAGTGAACCCAGATATCGTACAGATACCCTGGGTGTGCTGAACACTGGGTTATTGTACAGGCGTCCCTCAGGAGCAGGACGAAGAGGAGGCGACTGAAGAAGTCTGAAGGAAAACTCACGCCGTATACGCCCACAGTAACTCCCACACAACTCCCACAGAGGAGGGAACTAGAGCTGCTTCACAGTGGGGGGGTTTGATGACCTCACAGGGTCATGTGTTTAAGGAATTCACAATAACTGATTGCAGTGCAGGCAGTGAGTGAAGTTTAGACTCAACCTTTGCTTATGAACCTTTGGTAGGTTTATGTTTATGGGCGGGTATGAATTATGTAACTGAAAGTGATTATTAAGCCACTTTATGTAAAATGGGTAATAGAAGCAGAGTGGAACATAAGGCTTTTAGGAAATTGTTAACTCGTAATTTTAAAGTCTCTCACTGGCTGAAAGGATGCAAACAGTGGTTTTAAAGACTATTAAAGAAGAACTTTATTGTTTTCAATAAAAACTGATGATTTGCATGATAGCGTTGATGGGGGCTGGTCAGGACGGCTCTCCCTCGTCCTCACCTTTCCTCTGCTCTCAGGTGGAGTTCTACATGTCCTGCCTTTGGGTTTCCGGCTCCTTCCGGCTCTTCGACACACCTGAGTGTTTACGGAGCGGCTCGAGCTCTCACTCTTTGCCAGATTATGGTCCTGCTGGTTATGGTAATCAGGGTCTTTGATGCTTGTCGATATCCTAAGCAAAGGCTTGTGCTGATGTCATTCCTCCTCGAGTTGGCTCAAGAGCAGCTCGTTTACCTAAAACTCACCTACCTGTCCACCCTCCACTGAAAACACTGAAATGCTCAAGTAAGAATCAAAATTTAAAAAAACAGATTGTCGTCTCCTCTCTGGCATTAATTCAGTGAGTCAGTGATGGATTTAGTGAATACGTCTTTTCAGTTTGAGTGTATTTGTGTGCAGGATTTAGGAATTAACAAGCGGTGTATGTCGAATTCATTTTATAGAGAGGAACAAAAGCATTCCTATGAGTAAGTGCTGTCAGAGGAGAAAAAAGTTCAATCTTAACAGGAAGAAACCTCCAGCAGCACCAGGCTGAGGGTGGGCAGCTGCTGGGAGATGAAAGTGCAGAGAGAAAAGAATGGAAAAAGATGATGCAGTTTCTATTTTTTGATCCAACAGATCAAAGTATGAACATTATGACAGAATCACTTTTAAAAAGTGACTCTGGCATTGATTCTGATGAGAAAACGCTTCGTTTAAGATTGCATGGGCTCTGTAAACCCTGTCAATAACTTTTCCTGTAATTCCATATTCGAAGCAATAATAAATGTGGCGTTGCCTGAATAAACATTTTAGCATTAGTTAGTAGTTTCTGGTTCGCCTGAAAGAAGCAGGCAGAGATCCATGTTGACTCACAGAGCAGCTTTGTTTGTAACTTCAATTCGCCATCCAGAATACCAGCCTCATAAGACACTCTCTCGTCTTGTGTGAGAGCATGCGGTTTCCATGGAAACCACCTTGATATATACAAAGATGTGGAATTGTGGTTTTTCAACAAGATTGAATTTTCCCAGATCTAAGCCTGAGCGTGGAGGTCACGCAGAGTTGTGTTTCCATCGTCTGAGAGGACATTTTGCACATTCAATTACTGGGGACTCGACCTATCCGTTATACTCGCCTGGGCCAAACGTTCAGTCGAACCTAAACCTAAACTTACACCGTCCTGATGTCATCCTGTCAGAGTCCTTTTATAGGTTTATTGCAGATGTTTTATTTATTGTACGTTTCAGTGGCTGTCTTTGCTGCTCTTGTATTTTGCACATTTTTATTGTGAAAACTGCCATTTTTTTTTAAGAAAAGCAGTTTTACTTCCTGACACCACCACAATCAACTGAATGAGCTACACCTGCTCGGTCCACTTCCTTTAAAAGGGAGGAAATACAGCAAAGATGAGAATGGACAGGCAGCGAAAACAGCTTTATGGCAATGAAAGTCAGAACTAGGAGGCTGTGGTGGGCAGGGTGTCGACAGGGGCACAGACCGTGGAAGTGGGCAGCCTTCTTCCACTCCAAGACCTGCAGAAGCCTGCAGAGGTTCAGAGGCATCAGCAGAGAAGGAGGTGGAGCCACCACATGTCATCGTGTCTGATTAACTGATGAGTCACAAATGCAGGCAAACATTAGCTCATACTCACATACTTTTGTGAGCACAGCTTTTCAAACATGTTCATTGATTTAGTGAATAAATCACTGAGCAGATCAGAGGCTTTGATGCAAAACGTCTGATCTACAAAGATTACTGTGTTCACGCGGTGCTGGGTCAGTCACATGACTTTGAAGTGGCTTCCAGCACTGAGTTATTGAGTCAGTGCAATCAATTTGACCAACATCAGTTAACTTGTTTTGGCTTTAATGAACATACATACATCGATGCAACTTTACTTTCTTAATCTGAGAGGGTAAATCATCTCCTGGTGCCTCTGTAACCAATCACACACAGCAGGCATTAACTACAAAACTGACCGCAAAGAAGTGGTTACAGTTTGTCTTGCTGCTGTAGTTACGCCCTGTGTTGCAGATGAATGACTGTCCTTCTGAATCATTTCTACTGCAAAAGTCAATAATGCTTTGAAGCCTTCATTTACACTGATGCCAAAATAAATAGCAGTCTTATTAGACTCAGAATCATGATCTGAAATGCTTCATTGATCCCTGCTTTCAGTTGTTACAGCTGCAACCATTTATCATATAAAAAGAACAAACATTCAGATCATTTAAAACCAAAAAGAGAAATTTGCGATATGTACACGAGAGCTCTTGTAATCTGGGGCATACTGTATGAGCAGCTCAAATTATCTGAGTTATTGCAGTGACAGATGAACCATTACCATCACCCATTAAAGGAGGAGCTGGTAGGAATGATCTCCTCTGTGGTGCATTTTGGTGGGATGAGCCTTGCACTGAATGTGCTCCTGTATCTCATCGCTGTGTCGTAGAGTGGGTGGGAGCCATTGTCCATGATGGCCTGCAGCTTAGACAGCATCCTCCTCTCTGACACTGCCATCAGCAAGCCCAGCTCTACTCCCACAACATCACTGGCGTTGTGGATGAATTTGTTAAGCCTGTTGGGGTCCACCACCCTCAGCCTGCTGCCGCAGCAGGCAGCAGCGTAGAGGATGGCACTCTTCTCCACAGACTCAAGATCCTGAGCATAGACCTGCAGATGCTGCAGCTCCTCAGGCCTCCTGTATAGGGCATCAGTGTTCTCCAGCCCAGTCCTGCTTTTTGTCTATATGCATTCCCAGATATTTGTAGTCCTCTGCAGTGTCCACACCAACCCAGTGTTAAGCACAAAAAAATCTGCTTCCCCAAATATTAAATCTTATGCGTTTTGGCCGCCAGAGTTTCTCACGACCCAAAGCTGGCCCGGGTTACAGCTCAGATGGCTCACACTTGCATGCACATGGTGATTAGGATCCATGCTGTGCATTGTGGGCAAGCACTGGTGATGCCACTTCTGAGGAAGAAGAGGGTAATATCCCTGTAATCATCAGCCTAACAATTCTGCTTCCAGCAGGAGAAAATAAATAACGCTTCACACTGCATGTGAAAGTGAGAAAGCTTCATGCTGATTTACAGAGGAAAAAATCGAACTTTTATGACTGAAGAACATGCTGCTTTATACTTACACATGTATGCATGTGTGCTTTAATTCTTTTCTTTGGGGCACTGACACGAATCTGTAAAACTGCACAGGATGTAAAGACAAGCCTGCATGATTATAATGTGCTCACATGTTTTGGAAAAAGGTGTGTGCTGAACACAATTTTTTACCATTCAAGAGCATTTACTGTCTTTTTAATGATGCTTAAATATCATTTTATTAAATAAAGCAACTCGTCAACTTGTCAGCTCAGCCTCGACAGAGAGACGGAACAATAGCTGACTGAAGATGTCAAAGTAAACAGTCTAAGGGGAACCGGCTGCTGAGGAAGACAGCTTGACACACAACTTTGACAGGTGTTCCTGTTTCTGTGTGAGGAGGATTAACACCGACAGTTTTGAAGCACCAACACTCTTGTTCGTGTTAATATATACAGTAAAAATGAGGGCTTCATCTCACCGGCTGATTACACACGTGAGAGTGTGACATGAAAGCCTCAGCGTCAGAAAGAGTTCCCATCCTTTCTGTCCGGTCGCACTCACTGTGAGCTGCTGGACATGAGATGAAGATATTATAAGATATTATTTTGTGCTTTTATGATGATGATGATGAGGAGGTTAAATGTTGCAGTCATGAGGACAAGAAATGTCAGAAATGTCAAATGTCACAGAAGCTGCAGGGAGAGGGGGAAATGGAAGCAGAACAGAGGAACTATGTATAAGACGCAAACCCCAAAATATGATTTTATTAACTGCAATCAAAGATCGCCTTGTAATCTTCACATTTTGAGTCTCTGCTGGTGTTTTATTGTGGCAATATGTGGTGCTGGAGGCACCTAACGCTGTGTAACTCCCCATTCAAACATAAAGCAACAGTTACGCATTTATTTCAGAAAGCAGGTGCATAACAAACGGACAAACAGGCCCAGCATTCGGAAACAGAGTCTTTCAATTCGAGACTGTTATAAGGCAAATGTTCACTTACAGACCTGTTTTCTGTGATTAAGCTCCAGCACCGAAATGCAATTACATTAGATTAATCGTGTGGGAGTCTGTTTATCTTGAAGCCGGCATCAGAAGACATCTAAAAGGTTAGAGGAAAGAAAGGGTGGGCTAAGGGGGGGGAAAGGAGACCGGGTTACTCCTCTGTGTGTCCTCCGGCTTTGCACGAGAGCTGCTGTCTCCATCTGCTCCTGCTGCTTTGTCTTAAATGCGAGCTCTTGGACAGAAAAAAAAAGATTATTTTTTAATAATTCAACATGAAATTGCGATGCACTCAGACACGAGTTGTTGTTGTTGTGATGCAATAAGCCATTAATGTGAGGTAAAACGAGCAGCTTACCTGAAGCTGTTTGCTCCTGGAGACGAGGACTTTGAGCTCCTCTTCTGCCTCTCTTTTCTCCTCGTCTTTTTTCTACATTCTGCACTTTTCCTCAAGGAAATCCACCTCCTCTTTGGGGCTCAAGCTGCTTGGTTTTCTGAGCGGGGAGATGCATGATAAAGCCTGCCATGCATCAGCTCTTCAGGCTGGTGGTGTAAGGGGGAAATCGTTTCTTGGCACACTTACTGAGAACTATGCATCATTTAAATGAAGTGGCCTACCTGAATATGAACACTGATCCATCCATTTGTGACCATCTTCTGATAACAAAACTCAAATGAAAGTGTTAATCACAACAGGGAAGCCAGTGGAGTACCTCAGGATCTAGAACGTAGGAGGGGATTGAGAGGGGTCATAGTTAAATGTTTAAAATGCATTTTTAAAGCCATATTTGTGATAAATGAGCAGTTTCACCATCTGCAAAGCATATAGCTCCACAAAATGGGCTTGTCTCGGTCCATTACTCTTTTCTAAGTGCATTTTTGACTAAACATAAATTATCCTCAGAGTTATACATTGTAAGGGTGTTGTATTTATTTGATGCAATACCAAAGTTTAAGTGGCATTTGGCTGGTAAATAGTGGTGTAATGTGATTTTATTTATAGCCTGATTGCTAATATCACAGAGTTAATGAGGGAAGTGTGGTGTATGCCTCAGTCAGCACACATTAATGTGAGCGACATAGTACAGACGCAGAAAGAAAACACGAACGCACAAAAAAAAATTAATCAGATGAGCATCAAGTTTCACCATCCTCTCCTCCGTTTACCCAGAAGTATTGTTTCCATAGTCACTGATATTTAAATGGATTTGTGGGTTTGGCACAACCGTGTTTCGGAGTTTGGCAGGAATGTGCGAGTTGATGCAGCCTGTGTCGAACTTGCTTTGGCTGTTTAATAACGTGGGCTCTCGCTGGCTCGCTGAGAAGACTGGCACGCTGAGTCCTTCACCTCGTCCTCCTCATCCTCCTCCTTTTCCACCTACACCATCTCCTGGCACCGCCACCCCTTGCGGCATCAAGTAAACACACTTGATGTAAACAGTGAAGAATTTCTATGAATAAACAATTTCTGACAGCACATTCATGGCAGGCACAGGCTTTTTTTATGATAGATGTGCACACACACCTGATATAGGTCAAATGTATTTAATAATGTGAAGGTCATTACACTTTAGTCTGCAGTTCCAGACATCCAGTTTATTCCTCTTTGGTCTCCTTTGTAGAGGATAAGTGAGCAATGTATGTTTATTCTTTCTCTACCATGCAGTTTGTAGCGTGAGCAGAGCTACATACCGGTTTTTAATGGACACCAGAACAGTTTGGTGTTACAGCTGTGCTCCAGGTCAACTTTTTCTCTATTAGCTTTGTGTTTTTCGTCTTTTCCCATCTACAATTTAAAAGCCTGATAGCTTTAGAAAGACTCTTCCATGTCTGTGTCTCGTTGACCTCAGAGGTCAGAGGAGAATGGCCAGGCTATTTTGAGCTGATAGGAGGGCAAGAGTGCCTCAATCGGCCACTACAGCAGCAGAAGACCACACTGGGTGCCATTCATGTCAGCTAACAGGAAACCAAGGCTACAATTCACACAGACCCGCCAAAATTGGAAAAACACTCCAGTGGCCTCCACAGTCACCAGCTCTCAGTCCAGTAAAGCACCTTTGGGATGTGGTCGAAGGAGAAATTTGGATGAGCAACTGAAAAACATGCAGCGACTGTGCAATACTCTCAGCACTTTGCTTCACTTTGCTTTCATACATATTTGAAAAATTTGGGAATAATGTGATTGAAAACACTAACGCAGTGCTGGACAGCATTCAGGAAAGTGAGCGCTTTGACAAGTAGTAACAAATAAACAGGGACAAATATTTTTAGTTGTGATGTATGCATAGAAACAAGCAGTATGTACAAAATCAGAGCGAGCCTAATGTGGGTGGGGAAATGTGTTAGTGATTTGCATCGAGAGGGGTTAGAATGGCATTGCTGATTTAAGAAATGCGCCAAAGCAATCAAGAAAAACTGTAATGAAATGTGAGTCACTGTAGAATCAGTGTTTGGACTGCCTCATAGGTCAAAATAGAGACTTTTTCTATGATATCAGTCTTTAGAAATGTTTCAGAAGAGGCATCACAAGGCTGATGACGACTGCAGTGGCAGAGTGAGGAGGTCTGAGCCAGAAGTGGAAATCCAGGAGGGGGGAAGAACTGTCAAATAAATCATGAACAGAAGGACTCGATCTGGAATCTAGTGGCACTGATAGAGGCTTGATTACCGTGATAAGATGCAGCTGGTGAGGTTCTGCTGCAGGTCAGGGCTGGTGACCTGTAACAGAACCTCAGCAGCTGCATCTCCAGTCCTGCAGCCAAGCGTGCGCGCACACACACACACACACACACACACACACACAGGATGTAGAGATTGTGAGCATATCTTACTTCACTGGTAACAATAATATCTGTTGTCTGATAAATTCTTTTACCTTTATTTTATGAGCCTAATCAGACATGCATATACAGTGTAACCTGACTGGCAGCTATAGTTTGGCAGAACCTAGTCCAGACATTGGAAGAAGGGAGCAGGGACAGCTGGCTGCTTCCAGTCATGCTGAATGCTTTTTTCAGCTTCGGCTCCAGCTGCACAGCATTTACAAAGCATTTATTTTTAACGTGTAAGGTTGGCAGTTTGACACCTGCACGAGGCTTCTCAAGCAAACCTTTTTTTTATGCTTTCCATCCTGGATAAATCCAGGAGTTCCCAGACCTTCAGCTCCTACTGCATATATTCGATCACCTGTCTGTCCACAGAGCTGATGTGAACCTTCCATCAAAAGCTACAGCAGCCGACCACAGACTCAAAAAGTCTGCTACTGGAAACACTGACTGAAACGCTGATGGACGAGTAGCTTTAGCGGAAAATGGAATCTCATTCACTGTCAGCTCACACGGCTAACAGTGAATAATATCAGGGAAAATTTGGATTATCAGCATTTTTATTCACAAACCCACCAGTGTTTTGCTCCACTACACAGAAACTCTTAGTTTCTTAAAAGACTGCTTCCCAAAGGTGGTATACCTCACTTTGGTTCAGTCTCTGCAGACTTATAATTTTAAGAACTTCCTGCTTTCTCTGAACATTTTAATGCAAGAGACAAACTGGGATAATCACTGTTAGACTTGCAAATTCCACAGTTGTACTCATTATCATTTAATAGACTGCTCCCAAACTGCTTCTACAAGCCTGCAGGTGATCTTATCTGCTCTCTCAAAAAAAGAAAAGGTAGAATCACAGAGACCTGCTTTGGTACTGATGGAGTTAGACTGCCTGGAAGCACAAAAGGGTGTGGAACATCTATTACATGCTAGTTACCAATACAGATTCCAAGGACACTGACTAATTTAATAATGACTATCCTGAATTCCAA